>OW626785.1:19339368-19506463 GCA_939628115.1 Tribolium freemani
GGTTAAAAATCCCGACTGTCTTTGCGAACATTGTCAAAGACACTTTGCGAGTGTTGGGCAAAGGGGCCGCACGCGGTCCATGGGTGACCCTCCATCATCGTTTCAAAACTGGAAAAACATTAGTTATCCGCAAGCTGAATCGGCGTCAAATAAAAGTGTTCCGTCTCAGTTGTGTACCGATTTTTAAGCATACGCTTCGCATTTTTAGTCATAGTTTAGTGTTAAGAAGCTCTTATGACGTGGAGGATAAACGTCGAGGTAAACGTGTTACAAAAATAAAATTGTTCAGCATAACTGTTTGAGTAAAATGTGGAAGAAAAATTAAGTTGCATTTCGTTTCCTTAAATGAACTGGAATTTTTTGATGCTGTTTTTATTACATGAAAAAATATTCCTTAATTTGTGGTTTCAGGCACAGGACAGTTTAAGGGCCAGCAGTATGAAGTTGGATTTATTGCGGAAGAGTCTGGAGATGCGACGGGCGGAATTACCTGCCGATTCGCCCGTCGCGATGCAATTGAAGGAAGAACTGGCAAATGCTCAAACGTTTAGTCCCTTATCTGTTCACTATACGAGTTTGCAACCATTTCGGGAACGATCAAATGGCAATAAAATGTTGACGTCGTCGTCGACGATCAATCGATGTGCTGCCGTCACGGGAACCTTGGAAGTGAGACTCATGGGTTGTCAGGATTTGCTCGAGGATGTGCCAGGAAGACCGAGAAAAGAGGCCGATGGGAGCTCGAGTCCCATGGATTTGAGGTTTTTCAAGAAAGGAGTGACAGGGAGAGGGTCGTCGAAGAGTTACAGTATTAAAGATGAAGTTAGTGACGAGATAATGGCAGTGCTCAAGCTTGACAATACGACAGTTGCTCAAACCAGTTGGAAACCGTGCTCACAACAAGCCTGGGATCAAAGGTTTAAATTCTAACAAAAATCACAAATTTAAGCGACTTGTTTTTGGTTTTAGATTCTCCATAGAACTAGACAAGCATCGAGAGCTTGAAATCGGAGTTTATTGGAGAGACTGGAGGTCTTTGTGTGCCGTAAAATTTTTAAAATTGGAGGAATTTATCGACGACGACCGACACGGAATGGCGTTGCATTTAGAACCGCAAGGTTTACTATTCGCTGAAGTAAGCCGTTGTTTCGTGACCCGACTTTGATTTTAACGTCCAATTTTAGATAAAATTCCTCAATCCGATGATATCCAAACAGCCAAAATTGCAGAGACAGAAACGAATATTCAAGCAGGGTGATGCCTCGAGCTAAGCAAATGAACATCAATATCGTCACGTGGGGCCGTTGGATGAAACAATCGTCGCGTATTCCCAATCGGAACAACACCATTGTGCAATCGACGGAAATGTTGCCTGAAGAACCGGAGGACAAACCGGAAACTCCGGGCGAAACCCCAGATCCTCAGGCCTTCGGTTTGGGTGGTCAGCGTCCGCTCGGTCTAGGTGTGGCAGTTTTGCCGGAAACGCCGCCCCCAGTTCCTACAGCGCCGCCTCCGATTGCCAAAAAGCGAATGTGCGTGACGCCGCCCCCCGTACCGCCAAGACTGGATCCTGAGGTAATTTCCTGTTTTCAAAAGTTTTTTTCTTATAGATGGTGTGTAATTTCGGGCGATTTAGGAGCACTTTACATTACAGAGTGCCGCTGCACTGAAGGAGTTTGATTTCTTAGAGGAACAGGAGATGTCTCGTACGGGACCTCTTCTGATTCCTTCTACACCTTCTACACCTGTAGTGATTCCCGAGCAATTGGTTCCTCCTAGTCCTCAGCCCGTAATTGAGTTTCCAGACGATGAGGTACTTTTGGTTCTTTGTTTGGAAGTCATCTAACAGTAGAATTATTTTCGCTTTTCATTTTTTGCCACATTACAGCATGATGAGATTAACAACATCGCTAGTTCGCATGAGTGAAGCTTCACTGGTGGTTGGTTTATTAAAAATAAAACTTTTTTTTTTTGCATGTGTCCCATTTTATTGCAGCACTAATCGAATTACTTATACTGCCTGCAACAAAATAAGTACGTTTGTAATTACTAAAATTTTTTGTTGTGCTTGGTGAGTTACGAGTGTGTATAATCCATTCAGTTTTTTTTTTACAAATTGGACGAAGTGTACAAAATTTTTGGACACAAACGCAATAATTGGCAAAATTTCGTCCAAAAATAAGTTATAAAAAATTTATATCAGTGTTATTTTAATATTTTTCCAGTGATTGACGTGGTGTTCCACGGTGTTTGACCACGTTTTTAAGTTGGAGATCATTAATCTGATCCAAATACGAAATTAGCTCAAAATGACTTTGTTTTTTTGAAAGTTTTATAGCCAGAAATGGAGTTATTTGAAGGAATTTCGTAATGAAAAAGGCAAAAAATAAGTAAACTTGTACGAATGTGATGTTTTTTGCTTTTTTTCGCACGTATTTTAACTGAAAAATAAATCCTGTTAACGAGATATCGCTAAACAACACTAAAACAAGTCCAACTTACATTATTTTTGCGTATTTCGAGTGACTCAGTGCGTTTTTCAGCAAGAGATTTTTAGAGGAATCTAAAAATAAGTCTAAAAATAAAAAAATAAAACCTTTAGCAACTCATTTTTTTTGGGGAGATTTTGCTTAATCAGGCCACAAATTCACTACATAGAGTCCAACAACTAGTATTTTTCCTTTTTTAAGCGTTTTAGCTTTTTAGCGTTTTTACAGCCAGAAACGCATTATTTCCAGGAGTTTTTTCTAAATAAGGCAAAAAATCAATAAACATCAGTTGGGGTTGGTGCAATTTTTTTTTTCTCGAGCGATTGAGCACATTTTTGAACAAAAAACAAGTTCATTTGTTAGATTTTGCTTAACTGAGCCAAAAAATTATTAAATTAGGCCAGTCTTACTTACTTTTCTCTATTTGTGTGCAGGTTGCAGTACGCCTTTTGCTAGAAACTCAATTAATTTGTGGAATGTGATCAAGAATAAGCAAAAAATCAAAAGTTTATGTCAAGCAGTCATTATTTTTGTCTCTTTCGCACATTTAAGCGCTTTTTTTGATCTGAAAACTCATTTTATGTTTCGAAATTAGACGGGCTGAAAAATCACTAAATTGAATAAGAAATGATGATTTCTTCTTGCGTTTTAATACATGTTTAAGCTAAATTGGGGTGAATCAGGTCAAAAATGACATCTTTGCGTTTTTAAGTCGCTTTAGTACGTTTTCCAGCCAGACCCGCAATTATTTCTAGGAATTTTGGCAAAATAAGCCAAAAATTACTCAAATGTTGAAAATAATGTTCTTTTTGCGAATTCGTGGGCTTAGAAAATTTGTCTTAACCAACCCGAAAAAAATCTCTAAATTAGGTCAATAATCAAAACATAATCTAGGAAGTTTGTCAAAAATAATTCGAAAACCTTGAATACGGTCTAAAGTTCTGTTATTTTTGCGTACGAACTATGACACAATTTCACTTTAACATTTCTCGTAAATTACAAAGGGCTTCTTAAATTCTTAATTACTAAACAGACAACGGAGAAGATTTATGATTTAAGTCAACTTTGACACATTCTGTTAACGCTATTTTTCAAATTAATTTCCTCCTGTGCATTCAAAAACATGTTGAATGAATTATACACGTTATTATTCGACTTGATCTTGTCAAAAACAAAATAACCGTACTTATTTCTGCTGAGCTAAATGCGATTAACATTGTTTTTTGTGTCTTTCTTGAAAATGTAAGTTTATTTAAATGTTTGCAGCCCCCTCTGGAGGCGGTGAACGTGGCCCGCCGGCCCGTGGCCCGCGAGCTAGGCTACCGCGACAGCGCCTACGAATCGCGCCGCCACTCGCAGTACACCGGAATGAGTATCGACAACTTCAAACTGATCAGCGTCTTAGGTCGCGGCCACTTCGGCAAAGTCATCCTGTCGCAGTACCGCAACACGGGCGAATACTTCGCCATCAAAGCCCTCAAAAAGGGCGACATCATCGCCCGCGACGAGGTCGAATCCCTCCTCTCCGAAAAACGCATCTTCGAAGTGGCCAACTCCATCCGACACCCCTTCCTTGTCAACCTTTTCGCCTGTTTCCAAACCGAAGCACACGTCTGTTTCGTCATGGAGTACGCCGCAGGGGGTGACCTCATGATGCACATCCACGCGGATGTCTTCAGCGAGCCCCGAGCGGTGTTTTACGCCGCTTGTGTGGTCTTGGGGTTGCAGTATTTGCACGAGAATAAGATCATTTATCGTGATTTGAAGTTGGATAATCTTCTGCTGGACACGGAGGGTTACGTGAAGATTGCCGATTTCGGGCTTTGTAAGGAAGGAATGGGATTTGGGGATAGGACGGGGACGTTTTGCGGGACGCCGGAATTTTTGGCGCCGGAGGTGTTGACTGAGACGTCGTATACGAGAGCGGTGGATTGGTGGGGGTTGGGGGGTTTTGATTTTTGAGATGTTAGTAGGGGAGGTGAGTGGTGCAAGTTTGATTTTTGCTGTTTTTGTAAAAAATTATTGCAGTCACCGTTCCCGGGGGATGATGAGGAGGAAGTTTTCGATTCGATTGTTAATGATGAAGTTCGTTATCCGAGGTTCCTATCGTTAGAGTCTATAGCGATCATGAGGAGAGTAAGTACAGTATAACTATTATTGTAGTCGACTTAACTTTTTTTTTTAATTCAAACGGTTTACTCTCAAAATTAAGAACGTTTAAAAAATAATTAGTTTATTTAAAAAGTGAGGTAAGCTTTTGACACTGAGAGCGGCTTTTTGATCTTGTTTTGCTTGTCAAACCACGATAATAAATTGGCAAGATTTGGTAACATACAACTAAAATGTTCCTTTGATACGGATAAAAGGAAGTGGGATTCAGAATCCTTAAACAATTTTGCTTATGAAAAGTTGGATTATCAGTTGTCTTACTTCAATATAGAAAAATAAATCACACCTCTCTTACTCCCCTTAATATTTATCTTAAAAATACAAACTTTTACCGATATGTCAAAAACGGTTACATGTTCAGTTCAGGAATCTTCAGACCGTCGTCTGAAAACGAAAGCGACAATTTGCAACTTCCCAACAGCGATTTTTGTCGCTTTGGGCCAAGGAATTGTCACAAAAACAAATGATGTCCACAACAGTGTTGTTTAAATCGCCGATTTTGACCAGAATAACGTAATTAATAAAGCATCTCTAACGCAATTTTTGCCGTTTTGAACCAAAAAAATCGTCTCAAAACTAAGTAATTTGAAGAAAACTGGTGTTTTAAAATCATCGTTTTAAGCCAAATAAAGAATTTTAGGAGCGTGTAGAAATGATCAGGCCTTTTCAACAGAACTGGTATTAAAATCGTCGTTTTAGGTCAGAATAAGCTATTTCAGCTTTTATATAGTGATTTTTGCCGTTTTGGAGCAAGGAATCGTCCGATATTAAGCGCTTTGAACAATATTTTGGTGTTTCAGCCGTCGTTTAACTTGCTCATAAATGGCAAAACTTACTCTAGAAAACCAGAAATCGCTTTATTTTGATGCGGAAAACGCCGATTTTTTTTAGTTGAAAAAGACAAATTTCGCTGTAGAAATTATAAAACTGCTGAAAACGAAGATTAAAGCATAAGTTTCCCGAACACTCGCAGTTGAAAAAGTGCAAAACGTCGTTTTCGGCCAAAATAATAATTACGACTTTTCACTTAGGAGTTTTGTCGTTTCGAGCAATGAATAAAGCCTCAGACAATTTCCCTTAAGAAAAACTTATATTTTGGCAAAAGGAATAATTATACTTTAAGAAGTGTTTGGATTCTAACAAACACCGGTTTAAGAAAGCGAAATTAAACTAATTCGAATTAAATTGCCATTTACTTTATATCACTATTAAATTTTAATTGCGATTAAAATGTTCTGTAAACCGTCCCTAAAAATTTAACCAGTTCCTCAAACTTTGCTTAGAATTCTCGCTTCTACAAAAAATGATAACAGATTCAGAATTCTTGAGCATATGCAAAGCATATCGGGTATAAAGTGCTTGAACAATTAAGAATTAATAAAACAATTAAGATATCTCAAAAATTCTTAGATGTATTAGCTGTTTCAAAACTATAAAAACGCCAACGTCGCGTCGCATTTTACGGAATTATTTTCTTAAATAAGGTTGATAAAATTGTAAAATAGTTATTAATGATTAGATCTCTCATTGAAACTATAAATTACATTAGCTATTAATTTTTTGAAGTGCATGAATAATTTATAACAACTAATTTTGAGAGAAAATGCGACGTTGGCGTTTTTATAGTTTTGAAACAGCTAATAGATGAAAAAATAGAAGCTTATATTTGTGTTGGTTTGACTTTTCACTTTGCGAAAAAGAAAAATATTTTCATTAGTGTTGGGTTTTTGACAAACTAAATTTTAACTTTGACTGATCTCGTTCGTAGACAAAAAAATGAAAGCAGACTTACAATAATTTGTATTTTTTTTACCTGAATAATTTTGCTTATGAAAAGCTGAAGATTCAATTGTGTAAAATCAAAACTATCTAACTTTGATAGAAAAAAAGTATTCATCTCTTACAACGACTAATATTGTATTTTGAGGAACTAAAGTTTGACCGATATCTCAAAAAACTGTTAGTTGTGAATAAGAAATAAACACATTGGGAAAAAAGGGCTGAAATTTTATTGTCACATACAAGATACAGTGACACACTCGTAAATCTGGCTTGATTTCGACAAAACTGTTATTTTTCTTGCAGTTGTTGCGCAAGATTCCAGACCGACGGTTAGGTTCCAGTGAAAGGGATGCCGAAGACGTTAAGAAACAAGCCTTCTTTAGACACATCCAATGGGACGAGTTGTTGCATCGGAGGGTTCCGCCCCCGTTCGTACCCACTGTGGTATGTTTTAATTTTTTTTAATTTGTTTTGTGTGCTAACTCCTGTTGTAGCATTCGATGGAAGACGTCAGCAACTTTGATGAGGAGTTCACCTCCGAGAAGCCACACTTGACGCCGCCAAAAGAGCCGCGGCCCTTGACCGAACAAGACCAATACCTGTTTAGGGACTTTACGTACATAGCCGATTGGTGCTGACATTAGCTTTAGGTCGATTTGATGAACAACGTGCTGCTTTAATTTCAACTACATGAACAAATTTATGTATATAAGATCTCAGTATTGAAATCACGATTCATGCAATTATTGTGTAACATATCATTTGTCATGGTTAAATTTGATAAGTCGTTAACGACGGATTTTGTAATTTAGTTTTTTGGCAGTCCTGTATATATTTTATTCATACTCTTGTGGTAATATTACTCAAAGTGTTGCATTTTTCCCGAGTTGGAGTCAAGTTGCTCTTCCAGTATGTATCAAAGACTGTTGCAATTGGAGAATAGCTGAATTTGGAAGTGCCTGTTTTTAAAAGATCACGCTCAGTGTACATAGTTACTAATCCTAGTGTAATCTATTATTTTTTGATGCTTTAAATATATACCTATATAAATTATGTAAGTTTTAATACAAACATGTTTAAGCTGACTTCAGTAAATAATATTTTATTTATATTCTTTACATCACTAAATATTTACAACGTTATGAATAAAGTCGTGTTTATCAAAATAATTTAATTCGTACTTTCCCTTAACGTGACAGGAATTCCACACAGTGCGGCTTCCGCTATCACGCCACGATTTTTATTTATTTCCGCTTCCAGTTTTTCCGCCAAGTGTTTGTTAGCGCTTACATCAGCTGGCATTTGCAAGCCTTCGCCCAACTTGTAAAAAACGCAAGTTGAGTCAGCGCTGACCAGTCCTAAATAAATACTACACTTCTTGTTAACACAACTGTAATTAACATATTACGCACCTCCTATCGTCAGAATTACACAATTTGAAATAACTCTGCATTTGATTGAAACTCAATCCGTCACTTGCCACCCTAGGGACGAAAATTGAGTCACTTTCCATTTTACTTTTTTTCGCAGTGAAGTAAAGCAACTGCGCCTCGGGATTATATTTCGCCACGACATCCCAATATTTCCTCACTGAAAAAAATGTCAAAAAGTGTCTCAAGCCCCAAAAACCTAACCTTCACACAACTCGAAATAAACTTGAAGTCCGACGTTTGCCTCTTTTTTACTAACATTTCCAAGCTTCATAAACTCTGAAATCTTGGATTTGCGTTCCAATTTAATTCGGTAAAAGAAATTTAAACTTACCAATTTTTGGTTATATTCCATCTTTGTAGGGAGTGATGTTATCGATCGTGTCAATTTAAAAACATGGCGGGAACTAGCAATTTAAAAAATTAATCAACTTCGTCAATTATCGGTCCATTTCCCCTATTATTGTTATCGTGGGACGGAAACTGCCTTTGCGATGATTGTCCAGGCCCGGCGTACAATTTCATAATGATCGGTTTTAGTTTATTTTCGATTTCTTCCTTCTTACGCACGTTTTGTTCTTCGCTAGCGCTCTGATTTTTGCTCATCCACTCAATTGCCTCCTTACATGTGTTATTCAGGAGTGTTTTATCAGCTGGTGACAATTTCGACGCCACCGTCGAGTCGTCTGCCTACAAATTTTTTATTTTGACTGTTAATGAACTGCTTAAATCGTATGACAACTGAGGGGGGAAAATATTTGAATGTTTTTCATTTATAATAATTATTTTGTGAAATTAATAAAATATTCGTGTTTCTAAGAAAATTTATGCGTTAGCATGGTGGGCTGTGCATTTTTGACATTTGATGTTTTTCATCAAAGTAGGTAGTGTGTGAAAAGCGTAATTGAATTTTCTAATAAAATAAACTATTGTCCGATGTTGTGAATGTTGATTAGTGCGGTGTCTGAAAATGCTAGTGAAATGGAGCCTGAATTTCAAAATGCAGCTAGCCAGGCAGTCCAGAATTAGGTAAGAATTCCTATAATCTTAACTTTAGCATTTCGGCATATTCCCAACCAAGGGATGTATTTACGTATTTCCCGACTCTAAAACGTCATATTACTATAGCAATTTCATAAATTGATACATTTATGTCAAGTTCTGACTTATTTTTTGAATTGTATAACAGGTTGCTTACGATTGTAACTATTAAATTCGGTGTATGTTTAGTTGTCTATACTGCCGGGTAACCGGGGAAAAAGTGGAGTACAAACCAGGGGCGGATCCAGAAATTAATTTTGGGGGGGGGGCTTCCAAAAATTTTTAGAATGGTGAAGCTATTGAATGAAACTTTTGTTATGTTAAAATACATATTTAAATACATTTGCACAAAATTTAGGTCCAAAAAACTTTTTTCCAAAAAAATTTTACAATGCAAATTTATATTTTCTCAAATAAAACACCCTATATGTTGTATATTTTTTGGATATTTGTTGGTAGTTGTTGATCATAACGTTTTTTTACTAGTCGGTTTCGCTAAGTTTTTGAAATAATTACTTCTCATTGACAAAAACAACTCTCGTTTTTAATTATTAAATAAAACTACAACATAAAATACAACAGGCAATGTTTATTTCCATACAGTTGTTTAAGTAAGTTTAAGTAATAAAAAATTCTGGACATAAAAAAAATTTCTAAGCAACATCCTTGTTTTACTTTACGAGAATCTTCGCATAATATTTTATTTTAATAATATTAATAATTTATTTTCTATCAATTTATACACATGTAACAAAATTGATACGAAAAACGTCAGTATTATACACAGAAATAACAATAACATAAAAAATAATTTTAAGACATAAGTCAAAAAACCTGTTTGTTATAGAATTCGTTTAAATTATATGGTTCGAGATCCAAAATGTAGTCAAATATTTTTTTTTAAATAAATTTAAATTACAAGGTGTGCGTAGATGCACAGGTAAACTATTGTATAGTTTTATTCCTACATAATAACTGTTTTTTTCCGTCAGCGTAAGTTTGTGTATTGGATATTCTAAGTCTAATTTGCGAGTGTTGTATTTATGTTCGTTAGTGACATTAAATAGTAGATTCAGTTTAAAGAAAAATAAAAGTAATCTATAAATGTATAAACCAGTTACTGTTAAGAAGTTATTGCTTTTAAAGATGTTCCTACAACTTTCATTATATTTTAAGTTAAACATAGTTCTCATGACTTGTTTTTGAGCAACAAATACTTTTGATATCTTTCCACTTTGCCCCCAAAATATTATACAGTAGCTGAGTAATGATTGAAAGTTTGCGAAGTATACTATTCTTAGTTGTTCAATGTTAATATATTTTTTTAAAACACGTATTGTAAAATGTATTGAGTTTAATTTTTTTAATAAATTATCTATATGGTTAGTCCAGCTTAACTTATGGTCTTATGGTTATTAAGTGATAATAATTTATTTTCATTGTAAGGAAAGGTATTTGGTATTTTTTGACTATCATCTAAAAAAATACAACTTTCTAGAAACGTTTCGATGTTAATTTAATTTTTTTTAGGGCGCCAATTGTTTTTTATAAACGGATTGAAGAAGATTAAATTAAGACGAAACGTTGCCAGAAAATTGTGATTTTTTTTAAGTGATAGTCTAAAAAAACACCAAAGACGTACCTTTCCTTATACTGAAATTAAACAAAATGGATACAAACACATTAGAAATTAATAATTTATGTATTTATTTATTAAAAAATGTGCATTAAAAAGACTTTTATAGTGATTATTTAAAAAACATTTGTTCATTAAGCTTTTATATTATTTTCATTAAGCTTTTATATTATTTATTAAAAAATTAAAATTGGTGTTTGGGGGGGGGGGGGGGGGCATGGCCCCCTGGGCCCCCTCCCTGGATCCGTCCTTGGTGCAAACACTCACCAAATTCTTCATCTGATACACATAAGCTTCCAAGTCATTTTTGCTCGCCACTGTGGCTCTCATTTGCTGGTCTTGCTCTTTGAATTTTTCAGCTTCGGTGACCATTTTCTCAATTTGGTCTTTCGTGAGTCGTCCTTTGTCGTTTTTAATGGTTATTTGATTGGTTTTACCGGTGGCGTTTTCGACCGCTGTTACGTTAAGAATACCGTTGGCGTCCACGTCGAACGACACCTCGATCTAAAATTTTCTCAAATATTTCGTCCTTTATCAAAGGACAAATCTCACTTGGGGGACACCTCGCGGAGCCGGCGGTATCCCCATGAGCTCGAATTTCCCTAATAAGTTGTTATCACGTGTCATACTGCGCTCACCTTCGTACACCTGGATCGAAACTCCGGGCTGGTTGTCGGCAAAAGTGGAAAATATCTGTACGAAAAATTGTTATTGTTCAAAGTTTAAGGATAAATAAAGCGAATTGGCTGAAGTGAAATATGGAATCGAATTTAAGGCGTGCAAATGATCTAGATTAATAGCAGGTTTGCTCTTGTGTGTACGTAGGGTACGTAACGTAATCGTGATAAACGAGGGAGTCTGAGCCGGGAAAGCATTGCAATGTACGTAAAGTATTGCGAGAATTTACGCTTGTTGCAAATTTAAAATAATATACACATTTAAGTCCGACTGCGACTACATTACATTCGTTGCAGCATTTATTAGCACGACTAGTGTTCCGTCTTGCGCTAATGCGGCCATTTAAATGTATCACCTCCCTTTGTACCGTTTAGTTTATTATTACAAGCGTCAATATTACCATAAATTGCACTCATTTGATATTAAAGCGTTGAAATATGGCGGATGCGCCGGTACCTATACCTGTGAATGTTTCACCGGAATGGTGGTGTTTCTCTGTATTAATACGGCCATAACGCCTCCGGCCGTTTCAATTCCTAACGACAAAGGAGTTACGTCCAGGAGGAGGATATCACGGACGGCTTCTGAATTATCTCCTGACAGGATGGCCGCCTGCACGGCCGCCCCGTATGCCACGGCCTCGTCCGGATTGATTGATTTGTTGAGTTCTTTGCCTTGAAACAGGCTCTGGAGGAGGGACTGGATCTTCGGGATTCGGGTCGAGCCGCCGACGAGCACGATGTCGTCGATCTGACAAGGAAAAACCCTCACTAGGTGACAATTTTCGAATAACATGCAAAAAATGTACTTGTGGATTTGTTTCATTGGGTCATTGAAAATGCCAAAGCTTCGTATCACGTATAGATTTTCAGTTATAATAAATTAAATTAGCCCTAAGTCCCTAAGTGAAAGTGTTATTTTGAGTAATCAGTAGATTTCGTAAATGTTGCAGTGAGACAAAAATTAAATTACGTATTTAAATAAAACTATAGGATGTAAAAATTTACAAATAATTAAAAAAACTACAAATGTTTTGCTAATAATAATTTAAGTAAAAAGGCTCCTGTAAGATGCGTGGTTTAGAAAATCTGTGAAATGTGACTTGATGAAACATTTTGGTTTTCTGTTTTAAGGTAGGTAGTTATTGTTTATTGTGCCTCAGATGCACTTTCTTACGATTTTTTGAAAAATCTTGTATTCTTGTCAAATGTGGACAATCCAGATTCGGAGATATTCAATTTCGAAGATAGAGTTTCTGAGTCTCTTATAATAGTTATAATACGTTGCAATATATGAAGAATCGGGAAGTTCATTTACGTAGGTATTTATTAACAAACCCTTCTTAAGATTTACTAATAGAACTAATCCAATATAAAGCAACATCTAATAAATATCTAAAAAAAGATTGACTTGCACATCACAGTTTTGAGTTATTTATTAATAAATAATGAAAAATTTATCCTAGTAGAGGATCTGGAGCATAATTGGAAAGCCAATTTGCTTTTTGGAAATAAGTTGAAAAGGAGACGGGTTAGTTCAATAAAAAATGCATTAAATTATTGGAAAATTATTTAATAATATTACATTATAAAACTAACAATGAAACAAAACAAAATTAAGAACTTTCTCAAAACTATTAAATCTATTAAACTCTATTAAACTAAAAATTTCCATATGCGTGATTTCTGTTAGGGTGCAGGTAATTTGGAATATAGTTTTCCCAATTACATTCGTTTTTTTTTCAGTTGCTAATGAGGTCACTTCATAGTTGAAACAATTTTAATGAAGATTTTCTATATCATAGTAATAAAGCGTTATCAAGGATTTCTTTCCGAAAAACTTTTTAAAGTAAAGGGGTGTTCCCATGTGGACATCAACAGAATTGTTAAGATGGCAGTCTGTTTTTAGTACTCATTAACTTCGTATGTTATGTGACGTTATGTTTATGGCAAAAACACAGAAGGTGTTT
Source organism: Tribolium freemani (assembly GCA_939628115.1). Classification (NCBI taxonomy): domain Eukaryota; kingdom Metazoa; phylum Arthropoda; class Insecta; order Coleoptera; family Tenebrionidae; genus Tribolium; species Tribolium freemani. Next base: position 19,352,563 of record OW626785.1, read on the forward strand.
ACATTAATTGAGCTATCCGAGTATTTCAAATTACCTGCAGTATTCCAAATATGCTGCAGTTCCCCTATTCTACTGAATAACAAGACTAACTACTGGTTTATTCCTCGAGTTATCTAGAGTTATCGTTAGATGAATTCTATCAGTTTCATAATTTCTATAGAAACACCAATAAGATATGACTTCCATTCGAGTTATAAAAATGATGCCACGAGAATTTATGTCCAGCGAGTTGGTTGAAAATGGATTTTTTTATTTAAAACAGGTCTTAACCTTGCTCTTGTCGATTTTGGCGTCCCGAAGCGCCTTTTCCACCGGTTCTAGCGTCCTCCGGAAAATATCGCCGTTCAGTTCTTCAAATTTTGCGCGACTTATGTTAGTGTAAAAATCGATTCCATTTGCCAACGAGTCGATTTCGACGCTGGCTTGTGTTGCTGAGGATAACGTCCGTTTGGCACGTTCGCATGCGGTTTGGAGACGTCTCAAAGCCCTTTTGTTGTTTTTTAAATCGACTTTGTGCTTTCTTTTAAACTCTTCAGTGAAGAAATCGACCATACGGCAGTCAATGTCTTCCCCACCCAAGTGGGTATCGCCAGCGGTGGACTTCACCTGAAGAAAAGTTGATTTTTGACCTTTTGAGTTTTTAGCTCAAAAATGACCAAATTTGATCCATTTCGGTGATTTTTTGGGTAATTTTTAACGAAATTTTGTTGGATAATTGCGTTTTTTGATTGAAAAATATAATAGTAATAAGTAATAACGCATCAATGATTGCAAAATCATATCATTTTTGATCCAGTTTATCGAGATTTAATCGAGTTTAGCAAAATTTCAAAAAAATACTCAAAAAAATAAAAAAATTGCTTCATTTTCAATTAATTTTTAAGATCGTTTGGATAATTTTTGCGATATAATTACGTTTCTGAAAAACGAGGTAAAACTTCTTAAAAAAGGCAAAACTAAATGTCGTTTAGGCTTAGTTTGGACGAAATTTCTCAATATAAACGTACTACTAAAACGGTCGAAAAAAGAAAAAAAAATGAAAATCTTGAATTATTACTTTAGTAACTTTTTGCATAAGAAAAAAATGTCATTTTCGACACAACTCGATTATTTTTTGGCTTATTTTTTAATTTCTAGGTGAACACTAGGTTTCAAAAGTGGGCTTTCATGTTTCATGTAAATTATTGCTCCCAAGCGGTTCTATAGATAAGGATTTGGCAGTGATTGACTCACTTCAAAAATTCCTTCAGCCAAGTTGAGAATGGAGACGTCGAAAGTGCCTCCGCCGAAGTCAAAGATCAAAATATTTCGCTCGGCTGAACCCTGAAAAAAGAAAACAGTTCACCAAAAACAAATTTTGGGAAAAAATCCGTCGGGATTAGCTCGTCCGATAACAGGTGGTGCGTTGTATTACAATATTTACCTCATCATCGGAGCGAGCGTTTGTTTTACACGCAATTAATTTCATCCAGCTTCGTTCAATTTTTGTTTAGTGACGAAAGCAGCTGCGAACCGAGTAAAGTAATATTATCGAATTAGTAGAGTGTGCTCGGTTAAAGCGTGGAAGACGGCAAAGATACGAGCAACAATTTGGTTTTCCTCGAGAAAACGCATTATTATATAATGCATCCATTTACACAACACAAGAAATCCACAATGAGTTGCTTTTGTGGCATGCTTTATGTATTATGCCTCAAAATGATACGGAAAGAATAGGGTTTGTATCGATTCGAAACGAAAATGCGTGATACAAGCGGATTCTTCCCGAACTTAGATTAGTGAAATTTAAAATTTTATCGCCCAGAGGACGACGCCAGATGAGACCGACGAAATTTCAATATTTAATTAGTAGTTGTGATTGTTGTGACAGTAACTACGAGGGTGGGCTAATAAAGCCCCTTTAAATAAAATGTTTATCTTGATTTTTCAACACAGTCTCCCTGTATTTCTGCACCCTTAGCCCCTCTGCAGGTTTTTCAGAGTATGGTAGAATGCTATTTTCGCGATATTTCTTCCCACCCTCGTATAACCAAGTCTAATGCGGACCTTTTTGTCGAGGCCGTAGGCGATGGCGGCCGCCGTAGGTTCGTTGATGATCCTCAGAACATTTAGTCCCGCTATGGTCCCGGCATCCTTTGTGGCTTGCCTCTGGGAGTCGTTGAAATACGCGGGGACGGTGATAACCGCCCCCGTGACATGCGTTCCGAGATAGGCCTCCGCCGACTCCTTCATTTTGCCAAGGACCATGGAGGAGATCTCTTCCGGGAAGAAGGTCTTCGTTTCGCCCTTGTACCGGACCCGAATTTTCGGCTTCCCGTTATCGTTAATCACTTGGAAGGGCCACAGTTTCATGTCGTGCTGGACGGCCGGGTCGTTGAATTTTCGTCCTATTAATCTTTTCGCATCTGACACGCAAAATGCATTAATGTTTGAATACATTAATTATGAAAGTTTTGCGGGCACAACGTCTCGATAGCGAATAATTTATTGTGCTTGTTGCGACCGGGACGCAACAGCCCAATAACGGGCTGCTTTCCGCACTAGAATCGACTTTTCAATACCTTTACAACACGCTAAACATCTGAAACTAAATAGTGTTTTTACCTCGAATATGCATTATTACTGTGAAAAATTTCACTGATTTACTCTACAGCACATTCAAATAATTCTAGTTAAAACGTATTTATTGCAAAAATATGAAATGCTTGTAAGGCGTTTTGTAATATTCGTTCTTTTGAAATATTTTACATTGAGTATGCATTTTACGAGAATTTTTACTGATTTTTTTCAAAAACTGGAGACACACTTTGTGGCTTTGTAATTCTTTTAAGTAAAATTAGTTCTGTCTCAACTTAACTAATTAGGTACTCTTTACGTAATTAAAAATCACTAATATTTCTAGACAAAATAGTTTCCCTTGTCTTTTGTTTTGTAAAGTTTGGTTTATCAATTTTTTAAAATATATTAGGAACACGCTTAATCGGTGGAGTAAAAGTTTTTGTAGCTATTTGCATTTAAGTTTTTAATAACTTTACGCTCTGTAATTTAAATTGTGTCTGGGTGAAAAATATTAATGATCGTGTTTCCGTCAGCTTTGATGGGTAATTTATATGCAATTATGCATCGATCAACCGACTCATAGTAGTAATATTAAAATATGTACATAATTAACTGTTTAACATCACTAAGTAATTATTAAATCCCTTAATAAATCTCCCGAATTTACTTTCAATTAACTCTGAAATTTAAAACGCGAATAAAAATGAAACTTTATTGGAAAGTAAAAGTGCGATAAAGAGCTTTTCATTAAATTTTTGTCCCACATTTGCTTTTACATAAACGTGTTATAAAAATAAAACGAGCGCGTCGTTAGTGACTCTGGCGTGGAGCCGTTTCAAAACAAAGGTGTTTTAGTAAAATAATTAATACTGAAACCTATTTGAAAGGCCATCGTGGCCAGTCCCAACTTAAATTACAAATTTCAAGTTTAATTACTAATTAGTGTATTAGCCACAAGGAAAGTTTCCGTTTTATTAAATTAGTTCGTTATAAATCGATGGCGGGTCACTTAATTAAGTTACAACATTGTTCGAAACTAATCACTTTAGTAAATAATGCAAATGAAAAATGTTTATTCAGCACGTACCGTAGACGGTGTTTTCGGGGTTCAGGGCCACTTGACCCTTCGCCGGATCCCCAACAAGTCTTTCCACATCCGTAAAAGCGACAAAACTAGGAGTCGTACGGTTTCCCTGGTCGTTTGCAATGATATTAACAGTTCCGTTCGAGAAAACACCGACACATGAATACGTCGTCCCTAGGTCTATGCCGATGGGAAGAGAAACGAGTCCGGTGGCCATTTATACTCAATTTAGACAAGTGTGAACACGGCGAATTTTGATTATGGACTGACACTTGACAAATGTGACAAAGTCAAAAGTTGCAATTTGTAAAGGGACCCGTAATTCATCGAGCTGAAAGCTTATACTAATGATACAAGTTTCAGCCAAAAATGTTTACACATATGCGATGAAATAAGGGCGAAACAACCCCACGCGTTGCGAAACATTGTAACGGTTTTATCTGAGATGGCCGTAATGTTTAGTTATGTGAATTTTAAAGTCGTAAAGATGCTTTAATGCATATAAAACTATGCTTCTGGCAGATATGTTGGACACAACAATGAGTTTGCAGATAGGAGGTGTCGTGAAGATTAAAGAATAAGAAATGAACTTTTGATTACGAGAAACGTCTACAAAACCATCTACTATCTAAAAAGTCAGTTGAAAACTGATTTATTTCGCATAAATTCGCTAGAACAACCTTAAAAATTACGACTGAAGGGTGGGGAGTGATATTATTTTGTCCTTTTTCGTTAGATTTGTCTTGTTTCTGTGCGAAAAAGTTACTCATTGTCCATTGTGCGAAATTTCGTCAAAAAATGTCGAAATTGGATCGGAATCATGTTACTTATTTTCCAAATTTTTGAATACACGTCCATTTTCCCTTATTAATGAAGAAGAAAGGAATGTTTCAGGATTCTGAAATTTTTCATTATATCGCAAAACTCTCAAGTGTAACAAGTTATGGATTTTTGAAGTTTTTGTGTAGAAAATTATGAAACATCTTATATGTACTTGTAACGGGACAAAATAATTTCGATCAGCAAGCACTTATTTAAAGTTTTTCACTTAAAACTAAATCAAAGTGAATTACTTTCCTTACAACAGTAATATCCAATTTATCTTTTCAATTACCGGGGGGAAAAAGTGGTCAGAAGAAGCTAATTCGCTTTATTATGTGTCCAGAAAATGAGTTAACTGTTCCCCTAATAATACAGGTCAGAAAGCACACAAAGAGAAATGAGTCATTAATTAATAGGTTCTGGTGTATTTGCAGGGAAAGCAAACGTGGATATTAAATTTTATCAGTGCAGTTGCCTAATAGCTTGTTTGATAACAAATATTAAACAAAATTAATCTGGGTTTTTCATACGTTATTGCCCTAGCAAATTTATCAAATTTACACGCGATTGGCTCAAATATAATAGCAAATTTAATTGTTCATTCATGGCAAAAACGCGATTTCGCTGTTTAGGGTTGTAGCTACAATATTTTTGATGTCTCTGCTTCGGAACGATTCCTCCTTTTCGAATGTTTAAAGAAGCGGATAAGTGCAATAAGCATTAAACGCAGCAACTGGTAAATCGCTGAATCAAGGATGGAGGAAGAAATTCAGTTAACTAGACGAATTCGCTCCAGCCTTCGCTGATTACCTTGGTTAAAGTCTCCCCTTCAATTTAAAACTTCAACTTTGGCTTTTATGATTTATAAAATGCGTTTGATGAAATTAAAATTTAAATTCAACCCCTTAATTATTCCATTGTTTTCTCCGAAACTAAAAACAAGATTATCTCAAAATAAGTTTTCTTTTCAATTCGATTGAATGTCGTCGAGCAATTAGAGGAGGCCCGGGCGCGAATGAATTTTTCACAAGACGATTTATTTTTCGGAAATAGTCTTTGCCGGGTGCTGATTTTGTTTGTATAAGGCACGCTTCACATACTTGTTTATTCACCGGATTGCAAGGCGCTAAAAAGAATTTCTTATTTATTTTATGAATAAGTCATGCAAAAGTTGAACGTTTTTATTTTCAATTCGGTCGTATCTAATTCGAACGACGAGTATTTATTTAAAATGTTTGAATTTCGAATGCTTGGACGCTTTCTACTTGCTGTCGTGAGGCCTATTTACATAAGGAACGGTTATTTCTAGTTTCGCTCAATGTTTTTTACACTACATAAACTTTTTAGAAAACCCATCTTTCATTATCCCGAGGTAAACAGTTAAACACCACGCATAAATCAACGCATTTAAATAGCTCAACACTTTTTTTATCCAAAAGTGAGTATTTCACATTTTTTAAACTTGTTTGGTTTTAAATTTGATATCTGCTTTCTCGTTTATCACCTCAAAGGTGACGTCAGAAAATTCTTATAGTGATACGTGATAGCGCGGAAAATTTTATAATAGGCACGCGTTACGAGAATCGTAAACCTATAGCAGGTGAGTCAAGATATGGAGCTCTTTTTTCAAGATATTGAAAAAATACAGTTCCTATTAAATATTTTTTTTAATAAAATCTAAACAGAAGAGAACCATAAAATGAAAAAAGATTTTATTTTTGAAAACTATCACATTTTGATAGCTTTAACATTGATCAATTTTTTTCAAAACGTAAATAGTCTAAGCAAAAAACACATGGTTTTTATACTTATTATTGCTAAAAGTGGCAGTGTTATTTTAATACATGTTAGTTTAACACGTCTCGAATAATTTTTTTTCAACAAGTTGTTCCATTTTAAGCAAGTCAAATAACTGAAACTCTATTACGCCCTCGTATCACTTTGCATAAATTTGTAATCCTGCCATAATGGGTCGTCCTCATAATAGAGAATAGTCCGCTTTAAGCTAGACGTGGAGAATTCAACAGTCACTCTATTTTGGGGTAGTAACCGGATTTAGACTGAAAACTAGACTGAAAATAGTAAATTGTGTCAGGTAAACCAATATGAAATGTATTTATTTCCGGAAAATTGTGGGTAATTTAAAGCAAGCTGATGATTTAATGAGTTGGTTGGTAAATTTCATATATTGCATTGAACACAATTGATCTGGTTATATTTCACGAACATCCATTAAAAACTTTTGTTAGACAAACAATAAATATAGCGCGAGATTAAACAAACTTTTAAATCAAACGAGCGTAATAAAGTTGAACAATTTTATGAATTGAGCACTCCTGACTTGTAATTATTTATCATGTCTCAGATTCTCCGACTGTTTATTGACGTTCCAACCGACCTAATATCACCAAACTTTGATCTTTACTTACCCAAAACTCGGCAATAACTTTTGTTTGTGTGCATTTAATTCAAAATTAAAGTAAAATTGTTCGCTTCGATAAACTTAACACAAGAATGAGTACAACAAACAATTCGCACAAAGTGTAATTTTTCAATCAACTTGGCGGCAGAATATACGAAGTAAAAACGCGCAAAGAATGTGTTAATTTGGCAATGCTCCAGAAAGGCTTATCTGAAATCCCGGCTTTAATGACAATTCTCAGGTTAAACCCATGTGGTGAGTGAATTATATTCAACATGTTTTTCCTCGGAATAGGCATATTTTTGCCATTAGCATTATTATTTGCGATATAAAGCACCTGGAATGTAATCATTCATCATTGTACTCTTTCATATGACACGGAACAATTTTTCTGTGCAAGAAAATCCAGAGGAATGTGCACTGTATCCGCGCCCAACATTCGTCTTTCACGACACTTAATTTTCCCCATCTAACTATCCGGTACTCGTATTTTTAACATATTTTACAGAAAAAGAGTTTAGATTTCAATTAATAAATTAGTTCAATCACCGTTTCGATTTACCATCACATCACGTTTTTCGTAGGTGAGTTTTATAATAATAATTTATGTTCTGCTATCCTGCTAAATCTTGTTCTGCGTAATGTAGAGAAAAATAATCAAAACTCAAAAAAAATCAAAATTTCTGGTCAAAATACCTTTCGTTTGAGGTATTAAAAGGGGGTGATACCATTCAAAATTTTGAAGGGGTTATTTATATTACATGGGGGGTTGGTGCTACAACTTTAAAAAATATTCTAAAAGGTGTCCCCCTGAAAATAAAGATTGAGATATTCAGGGAGGCTCGTTTTTAAAAAATCACCCTGTAACATATTTTTTCATTTTATTTTACTCGATTTTACTTTTTTATAAAATCAAAAAAGTTACAAAGGGGCGAATGGCAAAATCAAGAACCCGGTATTTGTGATTTTCGTGATAAATTTTAATATTAGTCACAGATCGATGCTTTTATTCTTATAAAGAGATAAAAGAAAAGGGCTACTCAACATTACCAAACATTAATAGTTCCGGAGTTATCGACAGGTATCTTTTCCGGAAGTAAGCAAAGAAAAATTGAAAAAAAAATGAAGGATAAACGTAACTTGCGAAATTCACCTATGCAAACCCTTTTCAGCCAGAAAGGACCTTTTTTGTAGATTTATTAAACAACTTAGTAATAAATCTAATAATGAACAGCCTGGATAGATTGGCATTAGCATTATCCTTTGCGAAATTTTTCGCGTCCCTGAAACTCCATCCTGCTGAAATCTCCTGTATCCTGAATTTCCGCACAACTTGTCTGTGCCATTCTTGCGTTGGCTTTGCGCAGCTCCGCCACGCAGGCGATCGAATCCGTCATGAAAGTGGCGCCTTGGCGGAGGCTTCCTGAACCATGCACAGAGCCTTCGGACGAGACTGTGAAGTCCACAGCAGTCGTGCCGCGAGGCCTGCGAGAGAGACTTCTATTGCTCCTCCGTTTCGCACCCTAGCACCATTTAAATAGCCTGAGAGTTGTCATTTTAGCGCGGACATTGTCCACTCCATAGCCCAGACACCGCTGGCCACGCAACAGCCTTTTGGCGACTTTATGTGCGGAGGTCGGTCGCGATGGCCCGCCGGTAAACGGCACTGACTGTGCCACTGTTCAGTGTTTTAAGTGCAACTGTGAATTCTACCATGGATATACTTCCAAGCGTCGGCATCTTCAGAGAGCTGCAGGACATCCACGACACCGGCTACTTCTCAGCTCAGCCGTCACTCGACGACCACTGGCAACAGGTAATTTATGGTAGCCCACCACGTGGTGCACCACCACAAGCCTCCACGGTACAGGTGCTACACTACGCAAAAAAGTAAGGGGTAGCGGCGAGACAAAGCGCGCTGTATTAAGCGCCGGCATCGGCCAGACAAAGACAGAGCCCTGTAGAGAATAAAACAGGTGAATCGTATACAAGGTCACAGAGTACAAGCTATGTGTGTGTGAATCAGTCACAGTGGACCAGTTCTTTCACGAGCGTCGCTACGTTTCAATTTTGAAACAATAAAAACCTTATCTTATCAATTGCATATTCAACTTTAGAGTAACGACCGTGGACTGCCTATCGACAAAAAACACGACGTTACATAATAATTAAAAATAAACATTTCGCTACACTTGTTACGTTTATGAGTTTGGTAAATAAACGGGTTTTTGCCGGCGATGTTTTCAATTTTTATTAACAGAAGTTATTCCGAACAAACAATACCAAGGTATTTGGAAATCGGGCCGCAAATCAGGCACTGACGGGTTTTTAATTTTTAAATTCGCACGCAACTCACCGCAAAGAACGATTTTTCAAATATCAAACATACTAATTAAGCAAATATGTTTGATTCGTGATTCATTTCACATGATTCATGGCTTTTGCATCTAATTTGAAACGCAGAACTACCAAAAGTGTTAAATGACAAGAACAAATATTTTTACTTAACATTTTGGGAGATTTGTTATTTCTGACGCAGTTTCTGGAGAAAATTAAAAAATTAAAACGGGAAATTAGTAACGAGAAGATAGGTACCAAATTTTTAATTCAATGGAAACTGGTTAAACTTTAAAATAATTACTTATTAGTTATTAAGTAACACAAAATACACATAATTTTGTACAGATAGTACTTATATTTTTTTTTTAAATACTTTTGCAACAATTTCCGTAATGTGATTGATTTACATTTTTTTTTAAGTAGTCTACAACTCTACAGCAACGAGAAAATAAAAATAAATAATATGCGGTTTATTATTTATTCTCGCACAAATTAATTAAATGCGGAAATTGAAATAGATTTTATTTAATTAATGTTTTCTAAAATTCTAGCCTTTAGCTAACTTTAGAACTGAGTTAAGTTTACAAACCAGAATTATAGGGCGTTTTACAAAATTTTGGACCAAAAATAGGTATGGAAAACCAGTATAGGTAGGTATGTTAAAAAATAAAAGCTTTTATTATCTATGCTCCTTCCTGTAGGTCAAAAGTGTGTACGGATTTTTTTAAAGGCGGACAGCAAAATCTTAGCAGCTTTCATATGTTCTTTGTTGCGCACAAAATTGTACATATTTTTATATATGGTTTTTTAATTTCTGTGACCTGTCGTATTATTAGAGCTAGCTTCTTAATCTTATTCGTTATAATGTTATAAATATCTGTACGATTTTCTCAAAATACTAAAATTAATGTTAAAGCCTGTATATTTTTAGCATTTGTTAGTCTTGCTGTTTGTGGAAATCTCGCTGCCACCATTTGTCTTGGCATTTTTTACAGTTAATTATGCTTTCTGCAACTTGAAAAATGCATTATTTTTTGGCATTTAGCACCTGTCACTCTTCATTTACTCTCCACTGATCAGCTTCATAATTGGCGGAATTATTTTCACTGCCGAAATTATTGATGTTTCGCTTTACGCATATTAAACAACCAACGAAAATTCAACAAACAGGGTTTATACTCGCCTTGAAAAATATTTTTGTTTCTGGATTTAAATATTCTCTCATCTTGTTTTACTCTATTTATATTTCGTTTGTGTTTTTTAATGGGGAATGCTAAATTGGATTTTATATCTCGTTTCTTTGGCTATTTATTTATATTTGTATCCAGTTTTAATTATGTAAATGTTTCCTGTAGCCAGACTATTGCCGAAACCGGTGGAAATTCGAAAATGTCACCGATAAATAACGCATTGTAGTCACTTTTATGATTTTACGAACTAGTCTGGGTTAATTATACAGGTAGACGAGCTATTATCACGGGCCATTTTTCATATGTAAGAAACCATCGTTAAATGCCCATTATGGTAGACTTTTGAGTCAGTGCACGTATAGCAGAAAAGAATTTTGTCCGATAGTAAAATCGTATCATAAACCATTTTTTATTTATTTAAAAGCAACAGAATTGCCAAAATATTTGCACACGTCATTGAGCGTTCGTGTCTGGCTTGAAATTTTAATCACCTAATAATACAGTTTAAATTTTCCTCAAGGAAAATTCGTTGCGAAACACTATCTCACAAGCCGATAACCGATATTTCGCTATTTAAAATTTCCATTACATGAAGCAAAACATTTTGTCCCATTAAATGAATAACAAAATAAACAATAACAGTTTTTTACCTGTAATTAAACCAAATTTAATTCCGCTTAATCTGGGTGTAATGGGTAAATAATGCACTATAAATTTATATTAATAAATGCGCAACGTTGTGATTTTATAAATAGTGGATATAAAGAGCCTTTTGTCTGCTGCAATAAAATGTGACCTTTTACTTGCTGTAATTATTTTCTTCGTAGGAAATAACAATGGCCGGATTATTGTCTATAATTAAATAAGTTTTATAAAGACAATGTCATCAGACTTGGAGAGAAAATCGTTGGTATGCAGGAATGCTAATATGTTATTAAGAAATTTTTATTACGTGTGTCCCTGCGATTTAATGCATGATTCACGACTTTTATTAAGTGATGAGCTGAGATGATTATTATTGACAGCAATAGTAGGGCGCTCTTTGTATAATTTATTATGTTATTATTATTAATTAACTAATTCTGATCGTCGTTTGCTCATCAAAGAGACAATAGTCTTGGAAACACCATATTTACGTATGTGCGAGCATCAAAGTTAATTAATGAAGAGTTTTTGCTTCATTGAATGAAAGATCGGACCCGAATGGGGATTTTATTGCTACAAATGATCTAATTAGCATAATGCTAATTGGTCTTAATTCGATAATTTATGAATGAATCTCTTGGTGTGACGAATCTGACCACCTAAACAGGTGTATTAGTAATGATTGTTACCGAAAGTGAGTCAACTCGGTGTGGTGAATGAATTTCATTTCATTAAAATACTTTTCGAAAAATATTTGTGTCGGCGGTTACGAAACGCAGGATGTGCACACTTCTTGTACAAATGTTTACAACCGTCCACCAACAAATTAACGCTATCTCTGGAATTCGAGTGCGATATGTCAACCGTGACAGCGTTTCTTGCTGTTTGTACCAATTTTTTTTGTTAGCACTGCATACAGAGTGAACCGGTTCAAAATTGGTTTTGTAACGGAAACCGAACTGCCAAATTCAGCAACGATTCGCTGTGATAATTGTCCGGAACAGATGATGCGATGCCTTTTATCGATCGGTCAGTTTGTTTAAAGGTTCAAGTCGGACGAAAACGTCTAGACTGGCTGTAATTATTAAATATTACATGGTCAGGACAATTCTTAAGTCGGTGCAACGTTCACTGATTGATTAATTTCGGGCGCATTTTAATCAACACCACTTGAAACACGGTTTTCCTGGTAGGGCTTATCGGTGGGAATATTTTTTGAATCACTCTGATATCGCCTACGAGATAACAACACCAAAGCATAACTCCGTGTTTATTTATCCATTGGACCAAATAGCTTTCAATTGAACTCCTGGCTGAGTGAAAAAATGCTTTTTTTATGTGGTTTGGCAGTATGTGAAACTTTTTGTTCTTAAATTGTTTAGCATAAAAACGGTTAACTTGCATAGAACAACAATGAATTTTGAATTGGGAATGGTTGGTTATATCAAAATTTGTAATTTTTGCAACCTTATTCCACACAGCTAGTCAGTGGACAATATTTTTTGGTCACAAAAAATATTTAAAATAAAACAACAACTTTTCTATGATTTTACATTGAGGTAGAGGTAGAAAAGGACAAGGAATTTTGACTGTCAGAATTGAGAATGATGGTTGTTAGTGTGGTTACATTAAAAAAACTATTACAGTTGTTGGTAATTGAAATTTAATTAAACATTGATGTTTGATAATTGATAAATTAACGTAAATGGAATACGTCAAAGATTACGAGTAATTTCATTTCCGAGAACAGTACAATGATACTCGTAATCACTAATGTTATGTACAAGATTACGAAAATTATTCATTCAGAAAATTTCAATTGCTTGACTGTTTTTGTTGTTTATGAACATTTACGATTTACCTACTTGAAATGCAAAATGACGCGTTGCATGCCGAATTATTTAAATAAATATTTTTATTATACTAGTAATAACACATGTGCATCATTATTATGCCAAACGAAATTATTTACAATTGTTATTTGCAGTATTGATGTAATTTCCCGGTTGGTTAAATTTAGATTCTTACTTGTCCTTTTAAAACGGGTGATCGAAACGGCAATAAAACTATTTATGCCCATACATGGACATGTTTCATTGAAGACTTACATAATAACGGCTTTATGTGATTTATAGTCACGTGGTAGAGGGCAGTTATATTTTTATGTTATTTGTGTCTGAACTAATCCGTCATAAATTCAAAATTTTAGTTGACTTTTTCCCAGGGTTAATCTTTTACGTGCAATCACAAATATGTTGTTGACGTAATTTTTATAGGTGAATAAAGTGTAAGTGGTGCGATAATAAAATCGGTTTCAAGAAACCTATCGCTAATAACGCATTGTGTAAATAAATAAAGCGCAATGATTACGCTTCTAATAACGAACTTAATAATGTAATTATTTTTAATAGTGCCCTGATTTTCTACAAGCAGTTGGTGTTTTTCCATGAATAGGTGAAGACTGAATTACATACGGTGTTATCAAACATTCTTGTATTAAGTTAGCGATTAACTTGGTTCGTATGTAATCCGATATCAAGCGATAGCGTCCGAAAAATACAAATTACGTCGCATTTGTGCATAAATAACAATGTTGATGTACTTGGCTTTAAGTATGCCGTTACGTAAGTCGTAACAGGTTTCTCGGCCGTTCCTGCACCGAAGGATTTCATTGCACAATCGTATTTATTACTGCTTTTTTCTCGGCTTCTCTCGTTGGAAATGTTATTCTTCGACAGGATAATTGTTATTATTGTGTTAAATAATATGTAACTTGTCACGTATAATGTTTCATTGTTGCGAATTTTTTCAACACAAATTATTCTTAAATAGTTAAAAATGCACGTATATCCTGTTACTCATCTCGTGTGAGTCATTTGCAATTCAATGGTCCCTTATTTGCCTTCTCGGCCCTTTCGGGTATTTCCGATCGTTTTCTCCTTTATTGTCTGGTGGCCATAATTGCAATGATTGGTAAATTTCACGCTAATTTAACATTTTCCCACAATTTCTATTGAAAGAGGAAGGAACCGAGTCGATCCTTATGATTTGTTTGTTTATTGTGACCTCTGGGATGATAATTTGTCGGGCTAGGTGACCCTTAACTTGTGAGAACGATCCCTGTCTGTTGATAAAATTTTTCTTGGATGTATCACTTGTCAATACATAGTCGTTTTTCCGTAAAATATTTATTATTATTCGTGTGTTCTCTTTTACGGTATGTACATTGTGATAAGAGTTAATAACAGCGTGTCAACGGAGCGTAAAAGTTTTCTAAATTATTTAGCTTGGGATTGGGAAAATATTTTCACGTCGAGATTATTTCCAGTTTTTCTCGAACTATTTTCAATGAAAATATTGCGCGACTCGGAGTGGATATTTTGAATAAAGACGCTCGTGGCGAAATTGCTTCTTTGTTTCACTAGTGGTATAAATAATCGTCGTTCAGGGTTAAGGTTAAAAATACGGATTTTGCCTCAGTTTTTCTGAAATGTGCACAAATTATTGTTTCCGTTTGTGGCGCTTATTTTAGACCGGAAATGTTTCAATTAGTTATACAGTCAAGATTCTGAAATTAGCTTCCGGTTGGTGGAGTTAATTAACGGTGTTTACAGCTAGAAATAATACGGATAGTATTTGAGTTTTTTGCGAATTTTCAAGAAGCGTCTCAGGTGAATGCAGGGAGTCTGTCATAAATATGATAACAAGACGCCCCAAACAAACAAGACATTACAGGATAACAAGTGCATAAGTGATGGCTGGCTTCGTAAACAAATAAATTCAGTATTTGAACATAATCATGACGGACCAGACGATGAATTGGAGATGGCGCGTCAAACCGGAAACTGTTATCATCGCTCATCGAAAAAGGGACATCCGTTACTTTCACAGATGGACAGGGAATGTACCTATCACCAAAACAAAGGCGATAAAATGTACTTACTTCCCGTTATTTGTGGACAACTCAGTTGTCAATGTTAATAACTTGTGGAAATAGAAAGTGACACATTGCGAAATGCTTAAAAAAGATGCGTTGTCAGATTCAATTGCCTTTTCACAATCAATGATCGTGTGGCGTCTTAACACTCGATTTCTTATTGATAACGTTATGAAAGAGCCGTTGAGAGTTGTCTTGTCAACACTTTCCCATACCCATTCCTCATTTCTCGATTTACTTTTTATTAACAACTACTATTTGGTTAAGAATTTTTCTCTAAAAAGCCACTAAATAGAACGAACTACCTCTACGTGTCTTTTTCAGTTCTTCGCCAATAAAATCCCAGAAATGAAATTAAGTGGCGCGATTTTTAATATTGCGACTTTACCTTATTGAGATGATTTATGAACTTCTTGCAGCCATCAGTTCATAAATTTTAACGGACAATAACTACAACGTTTGGGTAGACTGCAGTATAGATCCGCTTGCTTTATTGCTCTCGAAAAGATGCCGATTGCACGTGCCTCCAAACTGATTTACAATTACTGCTACTGCCATCACCTGGGCTTTAATTTTTATGGTTTGCTACCAGGTGCTTATTTACAACCTTCAATTGACGACTAGCTCATTTTTGAAGTGAGCTAACAAGTTAGATGTAACGTAATAAAATTGCATCAACTATGTACATACATTTTAATCTACTTGCAACGCTTTTACCATAAATATAAACAGCAATTTCATTGTTGTATTATTTGAAATCTGACAAATTAAGAATTAAACATTGACGGTGAAAAAATGTTATTTGGTTTAATCTAGTTTCATCTGATTTACAATAATAGTCTGGTTATTTTATTTTCCTCAATTTTATCTTTTTCTAAATGATTATTTTGGTTTGGTTCTTCCTCGTTGCTTGTGGTTCTCTAACGGTTTAGGTAATTTGTTTGTCATTTCAAATATTTAATAAAGCTAATCTTCTGAGTTTCAGGTATAATTTGATGATTCCTTGAATTTTTATTTGTTGTAGAACTTTTTATTGTCAAGCTTTTGTTTTTCCAACTTTTTTTGTTTTGAATTTTTTTGATCAGCTACGATCCTGTAGCTAGTGAGAAGTTTTAAAATACTAATTGATTTTTTTTATGGTGAAGGGGCTTCCTTGTTTTTTTTAAGGTTTATTTCTTTTCGATTTTATATTCTTTATTCTGATTTACGTTTTTTTTTTATTTTAGTCGTAACTGGATCTACTTCAGTTACGAAATGATCTTGATTTTTTCTATTCAAACATCTCAATAATTTTTTTTTTAGATTTCAAAATTTGTTGTTATTTCAACGCAGTTGAATCGTGCTGGATGCTGTGCAAATGGGGTAAACTTTTGGCGTGCGTTTCCATAAACATGTCAGTGCCTATTTTAGGGGTTTATGCGTTACAAGATAATTATATTTAAGGGCGCATTTAGCGTTGATGTGACGTCGACCTTTGTGCTCCCATAAATGGGTCTATAATGGAGCATCGCTTTTGTTCCGCTAACAAAATTAGTATTTTTGTGTGCTAAAGGTAGTAAATCTTTTTCCGGTGTGTAAAAATGAATGATTCGATGTAGTGCAGAGGTGAGTCAATTGCAACGTTCCCTCTTGCTCCTGGTTGAGCTAATCATGATTTA
Organism: Tribolium freemani; assembly: GCA_939628115.1. Classification (NCBI taxonomy): domain Eukaryota; kingdom Metazoa; phylum Arthropoda; class Insecta; order Coleoptera; family Tenebrionidae; genus Tribolium; species Tribolium freemani. Next base: position 19,369,220 of record OW626785.1, read on the forward strand.
TTACAGCCCCGATTATATAAGTAAGGAATCGATTTATTCAGAGTATGATTAAACGGATTGCTAATTGTAACAATTACCACGGAAATTAATGGAAGGTGTTATTGTTGTCTGAGCAATCGCTTAATCTTAATTTATCGGCGCGCAGGTCTTGTACTTTCTTGTCACGTTTTTGTATTTCTCTACCTTATCAGATTTCTTTATGCTAATTAGAAATTTCAAGTTTGTAATAGTGGGTAGCTAGCACACACGGCCGAATTTTTCAGCCGTGCATAGATGTTATCATCGCACTTTAGCAACAAACCTATTACGTGACATTTTAACTAAAACTGCAGTTTTTGTGGGTCGTCTCGACCGCAGGCCGGCCGTTTTGCATTGTTATAAACAATGACAGCGATGCAATTGTGATGCAACTACAAATTGCACGTTCAACGAACCCGAATTATGTTAATCAGTAATGTGTTTCGATGGAAAAATGCAGGACCGGGCATAAAATGCACGGATGGAGGAGCACAGCTGCCCGGACTTTTGCGCTAGCTAGGAGCTAAATCAGCAAGATCCTTGCTGTATGTATGATCGTGTAATCCGAAGCAGACGTATGTATTATGATGCGTACGTCAGAGTACCAAAATAGCAACGGAAAGCAGTATTTGTGCCCTCCTACAACATCCCGACATATGGCGAGACGGTCTGCTGAATGCGATGGGGCAACTAAGGGCAAAAATTAAAAAAAAAACGACGAAAAGATAAAAATGGCATCAGATAGCTGCGTTTGATTAATTTACGTCATCTGTTATTATCAGTGAAACGCATGTATTGTTTTATTTACAATATAAGTTTCAATTCGTAATGCTGTGGTTTTAATTACCTTCCTTTAAATTGTCTCCCGAGATAAATTATTGTCGCTGACATATCGGAATACAGGAAATGAAACTAAGAAAATCGAGATTCTTTATAAATCGAGGAACTTTCACAATTACGTTTGTGACAAAAACTTCAAAACTACGACGGAGATATTCATTTATACAATTATTGCCACATGGTACTTCCCATTGCTTAAAGTTACTTCAGGTCACTTCTTTAAGTTACTACTTGGATTAAATTAGGTAGGCTTATTAGAACACTGGCGTTCAAGTAAAAAAGAAAAGAGAGAATGCAAATTTAATTGAAAAATAAACAATTAATGGGTACCTACTCTATTCACTAGCAAATACAAAACACCCAGGAAAGCAAGAAGAAACCTTTACAGTGTTTAAAAATAAAGAAAGAACCATAGAGTAAAAGGAAAAATAAATAAAAAAATATACACCCATAAATAGAAAAAATGGCAACCTATTCCCATTTCAAGATCTAACCATTATAGGTAGGTACTTCATTATTACTGGATAGGACAAACAAAATTATAGGAGAAAGCTTGGGAGAAAGGGACAACAGAAAAAAGTTACGATCTTAAATAGGTAAGTTTTTGAAACAATTAATAAAAAAGAAACACGAAATAACTTAAATAAAACAGCAACCAATCTATTTACATAGTTCTTGAAACTGATACGTATCAATTAAAAATAGTTTTACTGAAAAAAGAAATTAAGAGGAAACGTCCAAGATTTGGCTTTTAATACATCTTAAAAGGTCTGTGTTTAGATTATGTTTTTTAAAGATAAGTTGAAAAACTAATTATTTGTACATACGTACATTAAGCTGCAGAGGTTTTGGAAATTAATGTCTAATATAATATATAAATTAAAGTCTAGAGTTCCTGTGTGAAACATTTTGAAACGTTTGAGAAAGTGGTTTTGAATTAAATTTTCTCGAAAATTTTCATTATTTGTTTTATTAATTTGGTTTGACTTGCGTGTGGGCGAATTTAAATTTAGCAAAGCTTTACCTGGGGTGCGGATACACTTCTCCACATTGAAAAAACAACTCAATTTTGACTTCACCCACAAAAGCCTGTTGATATCTTCTGTCAGCTCCGTTCATTTCCTGCCTCTGTAAATAGTCGTTGCGTTGATTTATTTGTCCAAATTAGGCTCGCAAAAACAGTATACATCTCAGCGCCTCATTTCTCCAAATTTCTGATTCATTGCCCATCTCCATCATCCCAAAAAACGATAATCGAACATAAGAAATTTTCGAATTCATCAATAATAACTGGTGTCGAATGGTGTTTCTATCTGTGTTGGCTCATTTATTTGTTTTGTGTCATATCCGGAAGCGGCGTAAAGAACAACCCCGTCTTCCGGTTCCGTTGTTGACCAATGACTGGAATTCTTTGATTTGTGGCCGAGTGACGTTTCAGATTAGCGAATTTTGTAACCGGTTTCATGTCCGGATGGTTTTACGATGGCGTCGGAGCAGATGAAGCGTTGGTAATACCAGCACATGCTTCGTTTTGCATTTTATTACTTGTGCAATTCCGTATCGACGAAATCGAATTCATTTCTGCCTTTATGAAATTACTAGTGCGGCCATCGAGCTTGTTAATTTATTTTGGTGTGTTTCCTTTTTGGCACGCCCTATGTAAAATCCCGGTGTAATAAGAGGGAAGTGTATTCTGTTTATGTACCTGTTTCAATCCGGGCGAAATTGGTAGAAGAGAGATCAAAGCACACAACCTGCTGCTGCTCTATCAGGCCGTTGTTTTCCTGGGATTCGTCGTGTCATCGACAATGGGGTGCGCCCCTCCGTTAGCCCCCTGGGGGTACACGTCGGGCGCGTCTTTTCAGGTTTCACGACGTAGCGCCGGGACTCGCTTCCAAATCGAATTCATCCCGAAATAAGTTAAATTTATAAAGAATGCGTTTCGGGATAAATTATTCGTGATTGTCTACATAATTCACCGATTTTATATCCCCACGCGGTGTTTTCTGTACCGACTGCTGTTTATTCGCTTCAAAGGGATCCTCCGTAGCTCCGGCGAAATGATTTTCCTTACGGAAACTGAGCCATGAAACCGCTAATTGAAAGAAACATCATCCTTTGTTTGTAAACAAGCGGAAAAACGATTCTATAATTATTTCCATCATTTGATTCGGGTCGTTACTCGAAAAATGCGATAATGGCGTGTTTGTCATTTTTGCAACTTTTGGTAATTGCGGTTAAAAATACGAAACGATCGATATTCAGAGATGTCACTGAAAGGCCGACGTTTTTGTAGCGTTCAATCTAATTTTCTCTAGTTTCTCTACTCAACATCTGTAATTCTAAAACATAATCTTGCTGCAGAATCAAACGACGTCATCAAATAGCGATCAATGTACCAAGGAGGACGTCTTAACGACAACATTAACCATCATAAATAATCCTGACAGACAAACTCGAAAGTCGATAAACTCCCGCTTTCTATTTTGCCCATCGGCATGTGCTGTGGTTTTACTAAATTTAACTTCACGCGGCTTCAAAACAAACGAGGGATAAAACATTTTTTACCCGAGGTTTAAACCGATTTATTTATTTCGCTGATATTTTAAACCTGCATTCGTACTTCCTGGTACAATATCCGCCGATTGTAGGTATCATTTTGACGTAATCTTTAGCGGAAAATATGATCACGATTCGTTTTTACGACAGTTACAGTTAAAACATGAGCAACAAGGAATTTACAGCTATCATTAATTCGGATTCCTCAACGAATAAATATTTCATTGAAACGATCGGTGATAAGGCGTCGCGAGCAATTAATTAGTAGAATCAATTAATCAAAAATTGTGTTTCGAATTATAGCCACTTATCTCAAACCGATTACGCTATTGTTTTCATTCTAAACCCGTATTTTATTCCAGTTTTGTAACAATTATGGCACTGTTGTTGTTGATTTGTGTACCGTTCATTTATTGCATAAATGTTGTGTGTGGTCACGTAAATGTTTATTTTTAATGTTTTTATAATCAACCCGACACTCCTAATCGCTGAAAATGTGGATATTTTTAGGACAAGATATTCATTGTTGAAAATGAATTATTCAACAACAAAACGTTTTTATTTATTCGTTACAATAATCTTTATATATTTTGTGACCTTCGATGGTGAAATAAATCTAACCACAAACAGTGTAAAGCTCAGCAAGAACAAGAAGTAGGTATATTGCATAATAAAAATTACTTTTGTTTTTGGAAGAAATTAGTGTCAATTCTTTGATCTGGACACAAAACCGAAACGCCTAACTCGTTTTCATAAAATTAGCAGGACTGAATCTACTGTGGACGTTGGCTTATGAAATGAGTGCAGTTTGCATTTGAAACCTTTGACTCTTGCTCCATGAAGCCATCACGTAATTGCCTGGGACATGGTTATTAAGCGAAAAATGGCGTTGATTTTGAATTGGATCGAGAAAAGCGCTCGTCTACCCACCGCCGTGATGTTTATCATTACTAATGGTTATAGCACTGATCAACTGTTATCTCGCATCTCCGTGATGGAGACTCATAACGTCCATCGCAACTTCCTCATTGCCTTAGCATAAACAAATTAATTACAAAGCATAGAGCGAATTCTCCTCGCGTGTTGTCTGAAAGGAGTGCATTTCAGCGGCGAGGTTTGCAAGATTCCATTCCGGCACTGAGACAGATTACGGCAAACATAGCTTTACTTTTACAGCAATTGGATTTTTAGTACTTCTGTATTTATTCCCCGCTTTTATTCTTTCAGCGGTGTAAACAAGTTTTTAAGGGCCGGCCATGAATCAGCGAAATTTTATTCATCGAAGAGAGATGAGAACAGTTTCACTCATTACAAGGGAACTCCATTTGGGGGCGGTGGAGCCGCCGCCGCCGCCGCCAGATAGCCCTATCTAATGGAACATACAAACGCCTGATCAATGATAAACATAGCGTAAATGGCACGTGTGTTTGCCTGCGGGGTTGCCACACCTGAGATGCTGCCACCCCACATTAGCAATTCACTCACACCCAGCGGCTTTATGAACGCTCGTTTCGTGCACTTTACATTGATATCTTCGCTATCGACAGCGAATGATCGATTACGATAACGGGGAATTAAGATTTCACACTATGGGTTAGGTTGGCGACGAGTTGCCCAGATTTAGAGCTCGAATAAGCATTAGCATACACCAGCCACCTAGTAATGGGAGCAATGATATGAACATAGTGGCCCCAGTGGCTGGTATCTGGGTCGTAAACTACGAGAACGTATGGGCAAATAGTCGGGACCGCCATCTAATCTACACGATGCAATTAACTTCTGCACTAGTTCCAAGATTAAAGTTTTTAGACGTTTCAAGATCAAGGAGATATGTCGCCACAATGTAGTACTGTGATAAAGTGGAGAAAGGAGATTTATTACTCGAATCAATCTGGAAAAAATTAAAACATAGACATGACTTTGACTGACTGGCTAAAAAATACGAATTGATGAGAATACAAATTCGTAATGAATGGGAAAAGGGTTGAAAAAGTGACAATTTTGAAACAATCCTGAGGAAGCATCAATTTTAACTACATTTCCAATAAATAATAAGATTTTTTTTCTAAACTTGGCAGTTGGTACCTAATACATAATACTGGAATATGTTCTCATCCTTTTTTTTTTACACCAAAATTTTGAAAAACGTTTTGTTCCGGATTGTTCGCTTGGAACTGTGGTGTGGATTAATTATTGTGGTAAACCTTGGCGAGTGCAGTTAAGTGCATTTTGATGAGTCCATAATTACATCAGCCATCGGTGCACCCATCACACATTCTTGTCCGAGTCCGTGACATACTAAGAGACATATTTCTGCATCTTATGTAACTTGATTGCTTTTTAATATAGATTTTTTCATGCGAGAATTGCATGCACGCAGTATTTTTATTAAAACTCATTTCTCAAGCCGCAGACACGCCATTAAATAAATAACTTTCCCGATAATTTTTATCAATACCGAGGTATATAAACATCAAGTGTGACTGGGATTGGGTAAATATTTGCCTGACGAAAATAGAACTTAGAAAATTTTTAGTTTTAGGCGATTTAGATAAGATTAGAAAATCGTGTACGGCTATTCAGTCTCAATGGATGATTTTCCAGATGAACCATTTAAGCTTTTAACTACCATTAATTAGCTTAATTAATGCTTTTACTTAATTGAACTTCTCCCATAAAATCTAATTTAAAGTTTTCTGTCTATGAACACGACGACCCTATTGGCTGTTTTATTTTGATTCGGGGATCGCAATAATTAATTCTATCAAATAATTATTATTGCCGGATATTAAGCTTGCTCGCGGTTGGTTATCGGTGAAGTGGGACTTTGTAATTTATTGTTAATTGCATTGTTTTATTTAAAACGATGGTTAAATAGAAAACTATCCCTGATGCTAATTAAAATCGTGCATGCCTCCAGCTTGATTGCACATCATTTTTAACACAAATTTGTTTATTTATATTCACAATAAATGATCAATGGCCAAGTCTGGAAGCAACAACCTAGGTCACCAAGATAACGCGAACCTTGCACCGGGTGATTCATCGGACTGTCATGTTTCTTTGATAATCTTTACCACATGTGGCGTTTTTACGTTTTTTATCTCCGAAATGGATACTTCGGCTAGGATTTACTTTCCCTCCAATCTCCAAAAACATAAACACAAAAAAGGGAAAAATGGAAAAATTAAAAAAAACAATAACACTTTCCAATCCTTCGTTAAAATCCGAAAGGCTTTTTTTAATGTATTTTTTCAGCTGAATTACGTGATTTTAGACAATACTGAACGGATAATTATAGTTTTGACTTAAAAATTCACTTTTTCCCGGGACTTTGCAGAAACTGGCTGAATAAAATCATTAAACCAGGTTTTTTCAGTCAGTTATGAGAGATTTGGTTGAAACAAAACGAAAAGTTTTTTTTAAAGGTAAGAAAAAGAATTAGAAGATTTCTTCGTTAAAAACCCGCTAAATTTTAGCGATTTTAGGCATTTTGGAGCGATTTAAATTATTTTGAGCCGAAATTTTACTGATTTATATTATATTCTGAGGGATTAGCCTTTCTTTGAACCACTTATTTTTATATATTTCGCCGGAAAAATTGCTTTAAAGACAAATGGTTCGCAAACAATGCTTTGGAAGTTAGTTGGCAACATCATGAAGTAAATGACAATTTGTATATTCAATGTTGTGTTGCCAACTGTTTTTTAAAGTTTACGCTATGAACGCTTGGTACTTTGCGGTTGAATTTTGGTTTTTTGTTCACCGTCTTAAAATTTGTCTTGAGTCTGTGCTTATTGATTACCAGGGCCCTAACCGGCCTACTAATCAAATAAGCCCATTACTGAAAGTATATGCACCCTCATGTCTGAAAGCGGGGCCCTTGTCTTGCGGTACTTTCACTAAATCAAGGCTTCATTATATTCCTGTAACGATCTTTAAGTAGTGTTGATCGATGTTAATGATAATAAAAACGGAATTCGAATGCCTAATTAAGTAAAATCCCGTAGCTCCGTTTCATCATCCCGGAGTGAAATCTTAGCGTTTTGCAGACAAAATTCGTTGTAGATTTAATTATATACGAAGCTTGGTATGAATTTAGCGCAGCTGGTTAGAGTTGAAATTAGAACATCTCTATTGTACTACAATTGGAGTATTAAATCGTAGATGAACTCTTCCGCGTTGATAAATTATTGAAGGTTCGTTGTTTTTTGTTTAAGGTAAGTCAACGTCCGTGGATCATTAATTAATTCCAATTACAACAACAAGTGCGTATGGTTCTCGAGGAATGCAAATGGGTGTTTACGCATACGTGATGGAGCTCTATCCGGTCCAGGGCTTTGACACCTCCAAGTGAAAAAAATATCGCAATTAACTTGGGTTGTTTTATTAATTATGTCAGTCGGGAGAGTTTGGGCAAACACAACGACAGTGGTCTCTGTAGTCAATTACTTTCCACGCTACTTGGCCTAAAATAGCAATGGGATTGGTTCAGCGGGCAGTGCTCGTGGTGGAAAATCGATAGTCTACTACTGTGTTGTACTGTGTTTCAACGGGTTTTTGCTTGTATTACCGCTCACTCATGCGACTCCGCACCCACTAATGGAAATACCTGGATGGCGCCCTAAGATGGTTATCCTGTCGAAGTTCGGGGAAATCCCTTATTTTTCGAACATTTGATCGAATTTTTTGCGTGTTGATCCATTTTCGAATCTGGCCGACTTTGTAAACAAACGAAGGGAGATAAAGCCAGGGGCTGGATGAACATTAGAAAGAGCTGGCGTTGTGGACGGTGCGATGTCCTTCTAATCTATTTATAGAGAATTCATTCAAATCAAGCAACCTTAGTCTATTATTAATATGGGCGGTTTAACGCGACGTATTTTTAGCTGTTGATGAGTCTAATTAAATCATGCTTAATTTTATTTCGGTTGTTCGAGGGAAAACGTATGGATTGGTGATCTAGACCGGACGGATGTAATAAAAAATGCAATTACTAAGTCCATTGAAAGGGGAAATATGAGTTGGTGGCGTCGAAAGGAAGTCGTCGATTTCTTCCGACCTGGAAGATCATCTTTTAGACATTAGTTCTATGGCCACGATTCATTAATCGTTGTCAGTTGTGTTTCCATTGAGTCGATGTGATGAGCGGAAATCAATTCATATTTTTTAAGTGCTTCAGTTGATGGATTTGGCCCATCTACGGGGCAAGATTACTGTCCGCCAAAAAATAAATACCCCTAGGTTCATCAACGAATCGCAATAAACTAAACTAGAAAAATTAATTATTGTCTTATTGTTAGTTGTTAATTTAGGTAGTTTTTAGGTTGAATTTTATTAAAAAAGTGTGGATATTAGTTCAAATAAGTCATTTTGGCTAATCGACAAATCGCATTTGAAACTCTATCGTTTACCCTAGTATTAAATTTTTGTCGGGCGGCAAAACTTGCAATACCCTGTGCTAAAATGTATTGTTTGTTTTTAATTGGATTGTGTTTTGTGCGAACACTTGTAATCGATAACTAATTTATAAAAAGCGTGTGAAAGGAAAAGATGTTGTTGAAAAAAGATTGCGTGTTTACTGTGAGATAAAAGAAAAGAAATTAGGTATCGGGGAAATTGATAGAGTTTTTAGATAACTGGCGGGTTTGATCCGAAATTGCTTCGATTTATTAAGGTTCGTGCGCTTATGAATTCATCTTGTATGGGCCCTTCCACATCTACAACCCCGTGACAAAGTGCAGGTTGGGGCTTTGCGATTATTGATGATCTTTGTGAAGGAGCCCGGAGCTTCATTAAACTATCCAAAGTTTGGGTATCCGGGAGGGACATTCGCTTGAAAAATCAATGAGACGAAGAAGGTGAACGCCTGCATCCATATGCGATGCGAGTCGAATAAAAAATTAGACCCTTCCGGTAGCCATCGCATTGATGTTGATGAATTTTAAAAAAGCACAATGCTGTCACGTTTGACTCCGCTCTTGCATGTTTTAAACATGCGCTTACGTTAAAGGCTTAACCATCTTTCGGAATGAATTGAATTATACGGAAGCCGGGAGAAATAAATAAATTCCCTTGCTTTTTCATTAGGGTATGACAAATTATCCGGCAACTCCGCCTAGGATTCGGTCGCTTCTGGCTAGTTTTTGTCAGACTTACCCTTTCGGTGTGAAAAAGCGTTTTGAAAATCGATACCGGAGTGAAACAAGGGGGCGGTAAGGTCAAATCCCTGTGCACGGAACGGCTCCGGAATCCAATAACTACGCCGCACGTATCGCGGGCCTTTATTAATGCGATCCCCGTCACCCAATGTCCTATATTAGACATCCCCAGACGCAACGTCGGGGCCTTGCAGACAGACACCGGCATGGCACGCCGCTCCCGGAACGTGCAAGGCGGCCTTTTTGCACCCCGTGACCACCGCACCGCCGACGATATTTGAATTCTATTTCAATTGCTGATATCCAAGACGTACGCCGAATTTCTTACGCTGATATAGGAATTCTCGGCGAGCTTCACCAACAAGCGCCATATGGTTTTTGAATAATTGCAAACCAACAACTCGGCGTTTTTTCTTGCTTCACTTTACTACTCAACCAATTTTGAATAAAAGGTACCAAGTACAGAACAATATTTTACATAAAACCTAGTTTGTTTTTAATTAAACGGAAATTACCATGATGTTAATAAATAAACGGTCTGAATTATATGTTTTGGGTCAGTTTTGTCTATTATTTTAGACAAAACTTAAAAATAAATTACATAGTGCTCAAAGGAGAAAATTGAATACCTTCTGAATAAAGAGATCTTTTACAAAATGATAAATTATCTTTGGAAAAAGCTAATGATGTTGGCACCAGCAACTTTTAAATTTTACTTCTGGGATTTTATTGTTATTACGTAGGTAAATGGTATTTAGATGCCAGAACTCAAAACAAAACTATCGCAAACTTCTTTCGTACAAAAATCTCTTTAAATTATGCTCTTGAGGTTCTAGTCGTTAAGGTTAAAACACCCACATCTTATTAAAATTACCAACAGTCTTACCAACGGTTGAAATTTTCCTTTAATTGAGAAACCGATTTTACTTTCTTACAATTACTACAATTTATTTGATGAATGGTAAATCCAGAAAACATTTTGGATTACCATTTATTTGTGGGTGTGCAATAATTTCACATAACAGCTCCACGAAAATAGGTTATCTTGTCCGTGATAAAAGTAATACTCAGTAACATGCAAATATTCACAATATCAATACGTATAAAAAAATAGTAGATTAGTAGATTATGTTATTAGCAGTAAAAGTGTTTATGTGGCGAAGCTGAACGTTTATTCTTCAGTTTATTTTTTTTTTAATTTTTGTTTTAATTATTCAGATAAATTGATAAAAGAATAAGAGAAATTTTTTAAGAGGTAGTTTGTTATTGCCTTTGCCATATTCCCAAGAGTATAGCAATACCTATGACCATCCTTCTTACGCACTAGTACATTTTATAAATTTTTACCTTATCCGAGTATACATCTAAGTACGTTATTGACGTCATTCCTATTATTAATTACAAATTCATTTTAAATTTAAACAAGTTAATTCATAATTGTAGGTACAGTTTTTTGTATTTATTTTTTCTTGGTGACTTGGTATAAAATCAGGGGAAGATGTTAATCCTCCGTGTTGTCCTTTCTGAGCGTTTCCAACTTTCGTCCATTTTTCACGAATTTGTGAAAGTTTTGCGACAGTTTAGTTCGGAAAGATTTGAATTTTGCGTCGTCCGACGTGGCGTTTAATGAAAAATTCAGCGCCCTGTCTACAGGTATAGACGCCAACACCTGTAGTCGGTCGTCGCTATATTTCATATGAGAAATGTTGTTCTCGCCTCTTTGTTGATCGATTGGGCGATAAATCTTCGATTTGGCGCAATTGCTCGAAGGGATTAGTGTACATTATTTTTGTTTTTGGTAATAACTGGTGGAAATCAATCCGCGTTACAAATGGCAACAAAAACCCACCGGAAATATCTCTTCAGATGAACAAATATCCAATAACGCTAAATGGTCCCTGTGTCATATTTTGTCCAACAAGACGCGCGCTTTGATGGAACCAGAATCGATATTACACCATTTCTTATCCAAACAGTGTTTTTGCTCGAAGAAATTCCGTATATTGTGGCGCAATAGGACGAATTCAGGCTAAGTTTATTAAAACGGAGCCTCCGGTCGATACAAAGGCATCCTTTGCGAATGCAATTTAAATCATTTAATCAAATTATTTGACGTCCTCAGACAGACAAGGCCGTGCGGTTGTGTACTCAAGGTGTAAACTGTAAGGGTCCAAAATGATATATATTTACGCATATTGCGTCTTTAGATAAAGGGTTCATGGAGAAACCGAGAATATTAATTAACTTCAACCCGTTTACCCCACTTGTCTTCTGAGCTGAAAGGTAAACTTGCTCCGCACACAGAATTATTTATTCCTACATCAAACAGTTCTATTCGGATTTTTGAGAAAATTAACCGAGAAGCATTACCAAGACAAATACCAAAGTACCCTCACACAAATTAAGGAAAAAAGTTAATCAGCGTTTTGTTTCGCAACAAATCCTAATCGTAGATTAATTTAGTGCCTTAGGGGAATTTCCGCGATTAATTAATCGTTGTAAAATTTCTTTTCTCCCTTGGTACGTAAACATCTATTTCTTCCCCCATTAATGGCGGTAAATACCAACCTGTGTCCACATGGATCGATGCCAGAGCTGTCCGACTCACCTTGTTATCAATATTTATCTACGCGGGGCTGATATCCATACTATAGCATACTCCGTATTGTGAGTTGTACAATAGATATGCAGCACGATCATCGAGCATTGCTATCGGTAGAATAACACATAAATATTGCCGTAAAGTTTGATAGAGCCGTAATTGCTTATTACCATAAAAACTCATCGTGCTTCATTGATCGCAACTGTCATTGAGTCGAGAGTGAAAAGGGTTGCATTGGTCGAGTGTCGAATTTGGCTAAAGTTCGATCATAACTAGAGAGACTGGTCCTGTGGGAGTGTGTTTGACATGGTAATCTAACTACAGGTATTGGTCCACCTAATAGTAAATTACATTCGGGCCAAACTGTCAACGAGGGATATCCAAGTCGAATAAAAGCCACCAAGATAAGGTGCAGCGTTTTAGGATGACACAACGCATAATTTCCTGTTGTCGCATCTGATGCATCATCAAGTTGTTCTAGAGACATGACTTAGAACGCCTTCCGGGAGGAAATAGGCGACGAGACTCTTATCGAATCGAAAAAGGAGTTTAACGCGAAATTACAAAAAAAAAAATTGGGTGCAACCTACAAAAAGTTCGTCTATAGCCAATGAAGAAAGATGTAAATTGCTAAACCGAAAGCAAAAAAAGCGAAATTTTTAAGTTGATCGACGAGTAAAATGATTTTTTTAAAATCGGATCCCAACTGTTGAATTAATTAATTAACTGTTTATTAATTTGGAAAACATCGCCCATTAATAGTTGGAAAATAAAAATTGGATCGTCGTTATCTCGGTTTTGTGGCGTAACTGCGAGCACTTTCTGTGCGGGGATCAATAAGTTAAATTAGGTTTATGTATTTTAAGAGATTCAAGTTAAATTTTTCGTATACTTCAAAGTTTACAAGCGAGTGAAGTTTGGGGGCGCTTTTAGAGGGTCAGTGGATTTTAAATCATTTGCTGCAGGGCGTTTTGCTCCAACTTCGCCATTTACAAAATATCCAAATCCTCTTTTTGAATTTCAAGCTTGAGATTAATCAAAGAAATGCGATTTTTGGCTTAAAAGCACCAACGCTAATAACATTTTTCTTGTTTGGAAAGTTAAGGTTAAACGGCAGTTTTAATTTATTATAAAAATGCGGCCGTGGTGTCTAAAGTTTATCAGCATTATAAATTATGATTTATGGCTCTTTGAATTAATGGATTGAATAACCTTGCAGGCGCAATCAAAACAGTGAAGATCATGCATTCTTATTTTTGAAAAACGAGTGAAAACTCACAGTGGAAAAAATGTGACGAAATACTCCGGCTTGCTAAAAATTTATCTTATCATTTAACGCGGCGTGCTGTAATATTTGTTCATCATCGTCATAATTCCGATCGGTTTACTTTGTTCCGTATTTATCCACACATTAAACACGAGTTGTACGTGCTGTCTAGAATTGTTTCGGTATATTAATTGTTGTACTTGTGGCAGATAGTTTACGTAAATTGTTGAATTTGCGTTGAAAATACGAAAATTTCAGCTATGTTGAGCACAGAGAAATTTCGGAGGTGCATCGCATTACTCGCGCGAGTTTTGTGCACCTGAAACTATGTCATTTCGGTGATAAGCGTTATCAGGCGGTGTTTTCCTACCGATTTATTAAAAATGAAAGTTGGAATATGGTAGTCGCAGTCGCTTTGACGTTGAAATAATTAATAATTTAATTTTCGACTTAATGTAAATACTCGGGAAGATGTTTAACTTAGAATTTGCTGTAATAAATATTAGATAAGTATCAGGTGTTTTGCGAGAAGTTTCCTTCGCAGTCTTCATTAAATAACCCGCTTGCTTAATGGGTAAACTATAGCCATGAATATTTTGCACAAATCTCGCTTGTGTTTCAAAATATAAACATAATGCGTTTCGTCTGGAAGAAACAGAGTTGATGTTAGTGAGTGACATTGCTCGTCACGTTTATTACTGTTTTTTTACAACAACGGTGCAGTATGAATTTGTCATAATTTTTTCGGTCGTAACTTTAATCACTGTTTCGTCGCAGTGCAACTTTTCGGACGTTTTTATGAAATTACTCTCGAAGGACTTTAATTATGTGGAAAGGGTTATAGCACATTAATTCGGGCACTTCGTAACTGCTGCTATCACTCAAAGGAAGTTATGATTATGAATGCAGACAGGACGATATTGCACTTTATTGCTTGTTTGACGATAGCGAAAATTTCAAATTTAGATTCCTTACAAAGAGGGTGCAATGTGGGCGTTTTCATTGCCAAGACTGTACTGGAATAACTTGAAGGTGAAATAAATATTGATGTAATATTGTAAACTGTAGCGGATTTATTTCCTATTCACGTCATTGTTTTGAAAAATCAGAGTTGCACCTGAGCTATTTGCATGTATCGATTTCCCTTCATGCATACAATAATATTTACTTGCCGTATGCTTATCAATGTGTCATGATATCACAAACTATGCGAGCTATGGCAACGCAATGGACAATATTTTTAATTTCTTCAAACTGGAGTTATTTGAACTGATGAAGCGGTGACGTGCAAACGTACCGAAACAGGATGTATTTTATAACTAAATTTAGGAGTACTGAAAATAAACCGTTTTCCAGGCTGTCGACGCATGCGAGAGCTTCTGAAATTTATTTTCTTATATCTTGTAATATTTTTCGTTGAGATGTTTATTTAATCGTTATTAGTGTTTGCTTTGGGGAATAGTTTCCGTAATTATGATTTTCTATAAGAAATTAGTTTGCTTTGAAGTCTTTTTGCCGTCGGATAATTTGCGAAAGCTCGATTGTCGGTGCACGTGGCGTTTATGTCTCTGCTTTAATATGTCGTGTCGTCCTTAAATCGAGTTTCCAAACACCTATTATTAACATCCCTAAGTGCAGCGATATCGTGTTCCAAAGCAGGTATAACAAAGGACGGAAAATAGACAAACGCTCTGAAAATGTTTAATATTGACAATGCAAGACGATAATGTCGGTATTTCTGCGACGCTGGAAGAGAGATGAGATCCAGGAAACGGGAGCAAGGGAGAGGGCAAAACTATGACAGTTTAATGTTACAAAGGACTTTTAGCGCACAATGGGTTTAAGGGGTGAACTTTAATCAGTTCCTCCCGAAAATAATCCCCGAAGAATAAAAGAAAATGTTTTTAAGATCAACTTAAACTTTCCAGAGAAAATGTTTTCCTTGTTGTAAGCACGGATATAACATATAAGCACCGAACTTTGCTTACTACGTTAAAGAA
Organism: Tribolium freemani; assembly: GCA_939628115.1. NCBI lineage: Eukaryota > Metazoa > Arthropoda > Insecta > Coleoptera > Tenebrionidae > Tribolium > Tribolium freemani. The sequence continues at coordinate 19,384,667 of OW626785.1, forward strand.
ATTGACCCGTTCTATCACGAATTTCAAATTGCTTCTTTATATTCTTTGCACAAAAACCGAATTTTACAACGCGTGCACAATTCCAACGGCATATTTTATCCAACTTACCTCTACGAAATACACAGTTTTTTTTTGGAATCAACTCTAAAACTCTCAAGTAGACTCGACTTTCAACAACATTATTAAGTTTACAGTGCTCGCAAAAAACAACTCCTCTTTACACTGCTACTTTTTGAAGACTCGAAATTGGAATTCTTTCCATTATTTTTAGCACATAAACTCCAACTCGATTCTGTTTGCTTGGATCGGAATTTTATATAGTTTCACTGCAGACCACTCCTTGCGTCAAACCTAACGAAAATTAAAACTACAACAATTGCTTTCAATAGATCGTTAAGTACAACGTTTCTTGTTAGGGAAATTGAAATTGCTGCCGCGTAATTACATACATATTTGGATGTTTCGTAGTTTTCTCTAATTTTCCTTTCGCCTTTTATTTTCTTGTTTACAGACTCCGACTCGAGTCGATTTCTATCTCATCCTAAAACGGACGTAGTTTTTACCCCCGCAGCCAAAGAAATTAAGAAAAAGATTGAAAACAAAAAACGCAATTAAAGCGAAATTAAAGTCGAGGAAAATCGAGAGCTTCTCTATTTACTTTTCTGACCTATCTCTACATGAAAAGCGTTTGTTTTTCTGACACACTTTCATAATTGATTCGGTTCGAACGTGAAAATAGCCCCGAAAGTAGGCGCTACATTCAAGCAAACGCCGATAAAATCTAAATACCCTGTCGGTTTATTTTGTTCCGGCGGGCGAAACACAAATACCACAGATAGGTGCTCACAATAGAAACGCGATCTCGACGTGGTTCTGATTACCGACGAAAGGAAGATTAAAAAACAAGGGCCTTTAAGTGACAACGGTTTCAGCACTTCTCACTTTTCTCACAAGCGTCATTATTTCGCTGAAACTGAAGGCGTTTTGACGGTGGATCCCGTTTCAATGAATTATAAAACTGCCAAAGCAGATTGCTAAGTGTCGGTTTCCAGGCCGGTTTAAATAGCTTTCGAAAATATGAATGAAATATAAAATATTTGAAATTGCGGGTAATTAATGGGGCGAGGCGGTATTAATTCTTACTTAATAAGGCTTGTTTGTATTTAGGTGCGATGTAATCGAGCGGAAACGCGACATGGACACGTTCTATTACATTTGCGTAACACCTATTTGCCTAATTCGCCAGGGAATCTCCTAATTTATTATGGCTGAATTTTTACACGCATCCGTAAGCGTTAAAAATAGTGAATTAGCCACACGGTCGGCCAAATTTTGGTCTGTGGAAAATCAAACGCTGCCTGAAATCGCCCTGAATGTATTTTTTGCTCGAAGCCTGTAAAGTAATCCTCGAGATAAAGCGTCCAGGATCCTGAATCCAGTTTTCCATTTATCTCTCTTTTTCTTTTCTATAATCTGAATACTCCAATCTCGTACCTGTTCTTTCTTGAAAGCCCACCTTTCTAGTTCATCTCCATTAGAAGCGAGTGTATGCTTAATTGATCGCCGGCTTTTTGCTGCTCATTTTGGATGAGAATTTTCGGCAGATTCCCATGTGACGCCAGATTCCGTTTATGTTTATGTTGGTAAATAACCGCGGAATCAGGAATGGCTTGATCAATCGGTTTGCATCGATTAAACGCAAATACCGACGTTGGGTTTACAACGGAAACGTTTCCCAAACGCGATAGATTTTTTAATTTTACTCAAGTGCTGGGTCCCATTTAGCTCAAGGAGCGTTTCTTTGGACAAACAGAGGAGTTGTAAAAGAGCGAATGCGCGAAGTGATCTTTCGATCTTGCGAATTGTAAATAAGTAATTAAAAAATTCGTTTCGAATTATAGTTTTTATTGAAACTCCACGCTTTATAAATACAGCGCTTTCTACTGGTCTTGTTGTGAAGATCAAGGTTAAGGTAGCACATTGACTTTGACATTGAATACTAATAGTTTTAACGTATTTTAAGTTTTTTTGAATGGATTAGTTGTCGTCACAGAAACCCAAATTAACGAGGAAAAAGTGTGGAAACATGAATTAAAAACATGTCAGGTTATTTCATTAAATGATTCAAAAGCCAGGCAAAGGCAAAAAACTTGTGGTAGCTGAAACGATTTTTCAGGACGTGATGATATCCTGCGTGCCTTTTCCAGGTATATGCTGCTATTTTAATTTGGGCGGTTCATTACACGCCTAGGGGTAAACAAACCGGCGATGAGGACTGAAAGAAAGTAAAAGCGAACGACCAGACTTTAATAATATAAAAGAGTAAAAACAGAAGTTTAAAATAGCGTAGAACACGCAACGACTTAACCCGTTAAAGTTTCCGTCTCTGTCAGTCGTCGTCGGTGCTTGTTTGGCGCGGTCTTTTAACGGCCTGCAAATATTTGAATGTCAAGTGATTTTATGATGTAATCGGCCAGACATGCTGCATGTTCTTTCTCTTTCTATAACGAAAACGAACGTTGCCAAATTTTGCGCCTACTCCGGGATGTTCTAGAAAGTAAAAGTAGACGAATTTGGTCAAGCTTGCAGAAATGAAAAATCAATTATGTTTTACGAGCGACCAATTAGCATCACAGTAATAGTAGTTTCGTGTTTCATGTTCTTGCCGTAAAGCCTAATTTATGGATTTGATAAATTTCAACGTCGGTTTTAATTATTATTTCGGCCTTGCATGGCCCTAATAACTCCTGCCCGAAATATTTTTCCCTTTGGTGCTAATTCGTATGAACTAAACACCCCGGAATTGTTGATATCACTGTCGGCTCTGTAGCAGCATTGTTTTTATCGCCGATGAACTCAACAAGAATTCCAAACGAACACAGAATTATTCATGGCAAGAGATAATCATAGTTTACAGGCTCAGTCATTTCCTCATTATCTGGAAGCTTATCATTTATATTTCATTACTAATATCCGACGTTCACATTTCAATGCTCCAGGGCTTTATTGTATAAATTTAACTTATTCGGGAATAATTTGCAGCAGCTTTAATTGGATCGTTTAAAATGTGCACAGAGAATTGATATTTGATTAGATTGTCTTGCTGGAAATAATGACTTGTTTACTTCAACGTTATTTGCAGGAAAATGCTTCCTGAAACTGTTCCAGCAGGATTTGCCCAGCTGGGGCGTGGACACTTGAATTTTTTGTGTTTTAACATTCTTCATTTGCTAATTTGAGATGTTTTTGTGAAGAAAAGTGAAGATGCAAAATTTTGGTCCTGCTTGTGTGTTAATTTTGCATGAAATCAGATGGTTGTGGATTGCGCAACTGTGCATTCCTGCTGCTGTGGTGCAGGTCTGAATATTTGATGTTTGTTAAATGACTCGAAGACGGTTTAATTGGAGTTTGATTTCTTCCGGGGCATCCGTTCGTCTTATCAAAGCAAGTCTGGATTTGTCTCTTAAATTCGTTGTTTTTAGTTTTTCTCCTAATTAATATCGAGCCGTTCTGCAGTCTGAATGCAATCGATTTCCTCCACTGCGATGTAAAGTAATTGGAAAATTAACATTGATTAATTGGTTTGGGTCTCCGTATAAGAAAATGTGTACGAGACAGTTTAAAAACCCTTCGTCTTGAAATAAATGATGTTCGTGCTCAATGTATAGAAGATAATTGCTCAATTTAATATTGGTTGATATGAGCTGGGAGCGCAAGGGTGGCTGTTGACTCAGTTTCTTCAAGGGCGCTTAATTAAACAGTTGTATAATGAAAAGACGTGTTTTCGATTGTTGAAATTGCCTGACAAACAGGGGCCGTGTTTAAGGTTTTTAATTTGCTACTTCAGACATCAGGGTTTCGCAAATCGATGGGATCTACACGTTCTGTTTACACATTATGAAATTTTAATAATAGTTGTTTGCTCGTCTGCCCTGCAGTCTTCAATTTTTGAACGGGTCTTAAATAATTTAAGCCGCTTGGAAAATTTCGCTTCCGTTGCGTTTTATTGGGATTTTTTCATCGTACAATGGCGTTCTCACATGGAAAAAATCGTGTGGGATCCACGGTTGACCCTGTTGGTGTCGTCTGGCATTCACGGCTTAAAATTTCTAGAGGGTCGGCCAATTTGACCCTTGTTGACTCCTCCGATATGTCCTACATTCCCGCGTGATATCATCGGCGTTATCCAGCGGTGCAGCTGTGGCTTGCATGTTGACTTTTAACTTTCTCTGCTTGCGTGGAATTTGATACACACATATGACATAAAAGTTGGATGTTACGTTAATATCCAGACGGTGTTTGGTGCGCATTTTACAATTTTGCAACAGCTCATCTGATAATAACCTCGCGTTATAAACTTGTCCTTGTTCGTTGTGTTAGTTTCTCTAATTTTTCTCTTTTTGTTCCAGGTACGTCTCAACGAAAGGTTCGCTAATTAAAACAGCTTGTGCAAGGTAATGATGGACGTTTTATTTGTCCCGAAGGCAAGTTCTCTCTTTTTTGCTCGTGTTTCTCCTCTTGCTTCCACCTGACATAACTGACTATGCCGTATCATTTTATTGCCACATCCTATTATCTGGATGACTAACACTCCATGCGGTCTGGGAAAAAATATGCCACCATATGGGACTTAACCTCGATGCAATTTTCGGCCAGAATTAAAAGAAACAAAAAGGGAGCTGTCGAGACACAATGTCGCTGGAAATTTGTAGCGCCATAAAGATCAGATTTGCACGATGAACGTATCAGTGCAGTAAATCGGGCATAAAAGAGTCAAGTTACACGTGGGGCATGAAAAATAGAGAAAAAAAAACAGCCCCAAACTCGCTGTTTTAATAAAATTTAATTTTAATAAAACCACTTTAAGCCGTACATCTCTGCTGCATATGATATTAAAATATCGGAAGCGGAGTGAAAATATCACAAAGAACTTCGCGTTTTAATACTTGATAAGTTTCTTTACTCGAAACTCATGGGGAATACGGTGATACGTCCGAGATACGGATAACTCCTTTTACTTTGTCTACTCCTCCAGCTTCTTCCATTACAAAATTTTAAAGCGGATTGCCTTTTTTCTTCGATTATTGTACATCCAACAGAATTAATGACCCGAACTTGGAGACATACGGCTGATTATCCCTCCACTTATCAGTCAATTTGTCAAACGTCGGAAAGGAGATAATTTTTAAATTTAGAAACGGGTGATAATTTTAAGCGGGTCCTAAATCACTCTAACAGCGGCTTGATGACGGCTCGACCCCATAGAACCAACAAATTTTCAAAATACCGTGCCTTCAATTAAATTCTGATGAGTGGAAACACTTATTTTAAGAATTCGAGGAAACGAGGTAACGAGATAGGAAAATTAAAATTTCGTGCTCGATTTTCAACCGTTATTTTATTTTAAGAAATTCATGCAATTTTATTTTTTAAATCTAACGACATAAAATGCATAAAACGTTTGTTGGTCGAGTTGCGAAAAATCGTATTTTACAATTGAACTAATCGTCAAAAGGATGTATAAACTTTTGATTGTGTAAAAATGTTCTAAATGTATTTCTAAACGTAAAATCGTTGGTATTAAAATATTAAAATAAAGATAGTTTTTGAATTATTTGGCTATTTCCTATTGGATTTGGGCGTGTTTCTTTAAAATAAATGTAGTCTACACCCCAATTAAATTTCTGACCAAAGTCAAAATTTATTTAATTTTTTTGTATCATAAAGTTCTAAAGCTCGTATTTTATGTTTTTGCGTTTTTCAATGTTGCCAACTTAATTTGGATGTTGGAGGTCATTTTAATTAAAAAGGTAATTATTATTGGTGGCAGTTTTTTGTTGAATTTGTGCTTATGAAAAGATGACAGAGTGGTAAATATTTGAAATTTGATTTTTTCGTTTTGCAAACCGTTTTAAAACGTTTGAAAATAATTAAAACTTGCTAAGGATCGATCGTCGCAATTAGTTCTGAATTGTCGTTTATAATTCGATTAAAGTTGTGTAAATGAAATATCGTTGCGCAAACAGACACATTTCAGAGCAGCAGCGAGCGGGTTGGAGATCGAAAAATCTCTCAAAGAGGCAATTTAAGTGCATTTCTCTAATTAAAGGCAGCATCTGAAAGCCTAACGGAAGCCTGAGTCTGGGATGGCTCGCTCGCAAACGGTTTTATTGCATTGGTAATGAGATAGCGTTGTAAATGCATGAAAATAAATTAGCGTGCAATAAAAAGGTTTTCATGAAGAGCAAACTAGAAATTTGTCATTTATTATAATACTCTCGACGCGGCTCCGGCATTAATTGCAAATTTCTCATCACGTCTGGAAATTAATCCAATAATTGTGTGCTCACACATCAAGATCGTTGAGCAAAGCGGCCATTAAATTGCAAAAATGAGTCGAAACAAGAGCAATCGGAACAAAGGAGTAATTCAACGCGACCAATTACCGTACGGGTCCTCTAGCAAATTAAAAAGGCGTCGCGTGTATTGAGGGGTACATTTAAGGTGAGAGCCTGTCAACGCCGGGAAACACAATAGGGGTTCTCTCATACAATAATTGTCTTATTTGAAAGTTTTATTAGGGCACAAAGCCGGCGCAAATAACAACAATCCGGTCTATAGAACGTGTTAAAGTTCAAATACAAAGAGAAAGAATGCCGAGTTTTGAATTCCGGAGCTTTATCGACGGCAATTGTCAGACTGATTAATTATGCACTCGATGGCGCATATTAATTAATCGAAGGAGTCGGTAACGTGCATCCTGATAACGCGATTGTTCCAAAGACAGACACTAGGTGTAATTTATTATGCGCGGTGGTTTCTTACAAAGTCAGAGGCTCCAGGACCATTAGCGCCACCCCCACACCGAATAATTGGAGAGATAAACACCCACGTGTATCCTTGATGTCATCCTGCGGACCTTGCATCCGCCAATGAGTTCATTTGCATGCTGCAAGTCCCAGAACAAGGTGGCGGATTAAATAAACTCGAAACTCCCTTATAAGCGTAATCATCTCTGACTTATTTACGTTCAACGGCCATCAAGCCCAAGAAATGCACTCTGATCCCGAGGTACGCCCGCTCGTAAAAATACAACCGACTCCATAAATTGATTCATTAGACGCTTTATTGCTGATATAAATCCTTAAATGGAAGTGGATTATTATGTACAACTCAAAATAGACTCTCACCGTTAAACCAAACTCGAAAAAATTTCTAAATTTAGGAGAATACGCGGATTAATGATGGGACTTGAGGGTCCAATAAATAGATGAAAACTGTCACGTTTCCGCAAGTATTCTTCCTGAAAACGCCTCCTGTGGATCACCATCATAAATCTTTTCAAATATTCGCATCAGAAACTTTGCCGTAAGAAGAGAAACTTTTCATCCCTGCGTAATTAATGTTACTTGATTTAAATTCAAACGGGATACACGTAAACATGCGTGCAGAATTAGACACACTCGACAGGAAGAATACAGAGCGGACGGAATACATTACAACCCTTTTTCTTCAACACGATACAAAATCAGCTACATTATTTTTATCGTCATATTCATTCAAGCCACGAATTGTTTATCCTTTGAAAAGCGCAAAGCTTGGCTTTCTTGGGTGCAAAGGCACTTTGGCTGATGCATAAATAAATAAAATTAACCAAAGTTAATTATAAATATTTAAATGAAGTCAGTTCTTGCAGTAGCGATTACTAATGTGTTTGTTTCTGATTCGAAGCTCGAAGAGCCCAACTAGAAGTCAGGATTCTCATTCTCCAAGTCCATGATTCTAATTATAAAAGCGGAGTGTTAGGACCAGGATCAATTTTTATTGGAGAAATAGAGAAAGACGATAACAGACTAGTGCAAAAGCAAGTTCTGTATTACAATTGGCAAAACGTATGAAGTCTAGTCGACACCTGTTGTTTAAATAAAAGAAAATAAAAAAAATAATAAAACGTTAAATAAAAGAAAAATATTTTTGACGACGTGGATCATAAAGGTTAAAGATTAATATTTAATACACACTACTTGTATTACAGATGTTTACTGGTTTTACTTATAAAATAAAATAGTAAAAGGATTCTTCGAGAAATAGAAAACTCACTGTTAGTTCGGACTATAAAGGTTCTACTGTACTTATCTTTGAATACTTTGGAAGTGAAACAAGCCAAAAACCAAGATCTTACATTATTCTTTTTTCTATATTTCGTTTATTTTGAGGAAATTTAGCAATTTATATTTGAGGTTGAAAACCTGAACAGCCAACCGTAAACACTATACCTACAACAACATCGTTAGCGTTGCAAACATTCTTTTTTTAATTATTTTGTAATGTAATTATTGTTGTTTTTAAGAAATTAGAATCCATTTGAGTTTTATTTCTCTTTGGTTGAACGGGCTTGTGATTAGACTAGACTTGGAGTTTCCACATTTGTGTGTAATAAGTAATAACTAATAAGATTGTTTTTTTGTTCTGTGTTAAAAAACTGGAATTCCATGTTTCATTCTTAAATTGTAAATAAACCGGTGGATAATGTACCGTTTATTACATTTTTTCTGTGTTGTAATTGTGCACTGAGATGGAACAAATTACTACTAGAAGACTAATTTACTATTATTTATCTACATTTAATCCTTGATAAACTCAACAGAACGTGCATTTTCAGACGGCGTTATTTACGGAAATGGATTCAGCTTAATTTTCGGCTATTTGCCCTCAATATCGGGCAAGGCTCGAATTGTTGAGGTCGCAATTACCGTCCGGTGGGCAAAAAAATGACATCCGTTCTATTTATGATGGTAGATGTAATTCTTTTGCGAGTCACGCTACCAAGATTAGAGCAATTTGAAATTTGAATATTTCTCTTGATAAATATTTGCCATCGAGAGTGGATTTGGAGCTCTTTGAGGCACCCATAAATTACCAATAAATTACCGTGACCGGTTCATGCACGAAGAATCTCGCCAACGTTCTCCATTACTTCTAAATATAAACCTCCTGCTTTAATTGTTGTAAGTTAATTATAGTCCAGGGCCGCGCAATTATGCGAAAGTGTCGTCAGCAGGGCCGCAATCTCGCTGCAAAATCAACAGAGTTCTTGTGTATTATTGTGCGAGGTTATAATTTTATGGGAGAGTGGCGCATCTCTTGTGGGTGTCTTGGGTCCTTGGAATAAATGCATGAGTCATAATGCAACATGGACGCTTAGAAATTACCATAATGCCATTTCGAATATGTAATGTTTCTTGCGTTGTGGCGTAATAACTGTCGTCTACCGCACTACGTGGTATATATCAGAGGACTCTTGTCCAGATGCATTGTTCCACGTTCGCCTGACACGAATTGCATTTCTTTACCGACAAACTTCTGGACGCTTGACAAATATGCAATTTTCGAGTTGACACAAAACGCCATTCATTTGCAGCAGTAGCACGGCAAAAACGCTCAGAGAAGCGCTCGATTTGTATTTATTTGGGTTGCGCGAGAATTAAAGCTCGATTAAAACTAGAATTGATTATTTGGGAAATTTGTTTAGTCTGGCGGATACCGCGAGGATCTAGGAAAATAAACCGAAGCGAATTGATGCGACAAAGAAAGCGCCAATGAAACAATCATTCGGAATGGTAGTAGCAATCGAGATCAAAGCTCGACGTGGTTCTTACCACGGGAAATTTCTACTGCAATGGCAGAAATCCGGGCGGTATTCGGACGCGGCGCCGGAGCTGATGCCGGAATTGCGAAATCTATTCTATGAAAATTGGAGGAGATACACATACAAGCAAGGATCGCATACATCAGCCGTCAGACACATGGAGCGCTTAAAGGGAATGTCTAAATATATTTACATGCAAAATTTTGCCACAACTCGCCATGTAAAATTTAGTGCTCGAATTTGTTCGACTTGTTATACGTATCTACTGATACCTTTCAAATACTACAAGGGAATTGAACAATTCCTTAAAATGATAAAAAAGAATTTGAAGAAAAAATTTTGCGTTATAGCAGACTGAAACATCGAAAAAATTGTAGGTATTAGTTGGGAAGAGGATTTGCTCTAAGGTTTTTAGTTTTTGGGTTACAATTTTTTTAGTGAAAAAAGTAGGGACATTTGCGCCCGGGACTCTTGCGCCTTTTTATCTGAAGTGGATCCGGGTTTTGACCATTTGCTGGGTAATATTGTTTCTTAGAAAAACGCTCCAATTTTGCAATTTTGACATTTTTCTCAAACTATTGAAGCTAGCGCAAAAGTCTGGCACCATTGTAATTTCTCTAAAATAGTCTAAAGCATCTACAGGTTGATTCTAAAATGTCGGGGCAACTTTCGAATGGTTTTAAAGACCTTCAGCTCAGCATAAAAGTGAATTCAGATTTTTTCCAAGCAAATGATTTTTTTTTCTTAGCAACAGTTTAATTGTTGCTATTTTGTTTCCAGTTGTTGTCAGATTTAAATGTTAAATGTTAAATGTTTTCTACACTATATGATACAAATTGGTGATTTTTGGTTTAACATTGCTTAATTTTTCCATTTTTTTTAATGAATAAATAATAAGAGAATGGGTTAAATGTAAAGATAGCGTATTATTACAAACCAAAGATATGTAAATTAACAATTTTGACCTCTATGCTTAAATTTTTACCTTGGAACTGGATTTTTGATTTGATCGTCATCCAACTCAAAAATGAAAAATTTTCCACCATAATAAATGGAAACGTAAGAGTAAACAGTGAATTTCGGTGGAGCATAATTTGTTTGAAATATGCTCATTTTTTGGGCAAATTTTCCAGTGTGGATAAATCATTGGTTGAAAAAATTTGCGTAGCAGTCCATAAAGCACAATTATTTGACATTTAATCGTAGCTTTTCCAAACAAACTAGCAAACAAATTTGCGCTCAACTCCGTTGCCAAAATCCATAAACAGCGATCTTCCATGAAGCATGAATTTCGAACAGTTAGTCACGTTCTTTAGATTCGCATCGAAAATCCCTACATTATCTCTCACCTTGCAACACCCTCACGTCAGCACAAAACTTGGCAAATACCTCGAACGACTTACGGTCCGTTATTCAGTCAGTGTATTTGAAATAACAGGTGTCGGAGTCCCGGTCCTATTCACTACGAACTCTTCCAATAAATAAGACTCCCGTGTTCTCTCTGGAATGGGATCGGGCTGACCGTGTTGTTTCAGTAATAGCGTCGCTTTACCCGCTCCAGGGTTCAACGTATTCGTCCTATTTAGGTCGGTGTGCCAGCCGAAAGCCGGATCTCGAAAGGAAGAGGAGAAGGCTGCGATAATACAAGCACTCAAAAACTGTTTCGGAGGACGGGGCAAGGGCGCAGAATGCGAATTAGGCCGCAACACGGGGCCTAACCCCTTACTTTTTCCGTCTTACTGTGTGATAGTTGTTTTATTATTTGATTTTATTCTGTCGCATTTTGTTCTAATAATAATATTTTGAATGATTAAATTAATTCTTGGGGATCCAGTTCGGCTCCGCCTCACCCGGAGAGTGGAGCCAGAATTTCATCGATTTTTCGAGTTGAGGAGGAGTATCACTTTCGAGACGTGACTGATGCAAAACGCCCGGGAGTTTTCAATAACAAGGGGTATTTGCATCACACACCCCATTACGCGCGCTGAAATATACAGCAGAAAGGCCAATTTCAGGAACTGTAACGGCACTAAAGCCAAAACAAAACGATGGCGGGATTATTGTGATTGATTTGTCGTCGTTGAGCTAATCTTAAGGCCGCATAGCATCCAGATGAGTAACGTCGAAAGGTTCTCCATTATCGTACCGTTCACGTAAAAGAATGCCAAGGCCGGCATTTAATTGCATCACGCCTGCAATTGCATGCATCGCCGAAAAAAGTCGGAAGCTGCCAAAGCAACTTTCTAAAATTTGATGAAACAACCTCTCCACTCGCCGAGCATTTTGCACTAAAAAGCAACTAAGCACCCTCGAGCCATTACAAAAAATACGAGGGCGAAGAAATCAAGATGATGGCTGAGTATTGAATCAACACGCAAACCGGCCCATTTGAATTAATTCCTGGTCCTGTGAAATAATAAAATTGGGATTGTGATTCTTGGATTCGTTTCCTCTATTTTTGCTAATTTTAGTGGACTGTACGGAAACTTGATCTGCGCAATATAAAGAGGGTTATCGTTTCACTAAGGTCAAACAAAAGCTTTTACTTTGGAGAAATCCAAACCCGGGCAAATTCCCAATGATCCGAACTCAAACCCTTGTCGAAATTTGACTCATCGCAGCAGAATAAAAAGCTTACGGCAACTTTCCGCTTTTATATTTGACCAAGGGCATCGAATTTATTTTTAACCCTGATCAAAGCTAATTTGAGGCCGATTTTATATTCATTTATTCGGTGTTTATTTATTAATAATGGAATTTAAATGGTGAACTCCAAACATCCGTAATTAGCCGATAATTAAATAGCTGATTTTAATGAGATACATGAATTTAATAATAACTTGATTAGCGCCAAAAATCGAGTCGGAACATTTTGAGAATGTGTGGCAAAAACGTTGGATTTATCGTCGATAAAAAGCAGGATAATGAATTTGATGTTGATGTTTCCCTCGCTGATGGATTTCTGATTATTTATAGCATTAATGATGGCTCCGGAGCAAATCCTGCAGCGTCATCCCCCGTCCTTGCAGGAAGTCCATTAAAGGCATGCACCGTTTTAATTATGGCAGAATCCAGTGCCGGTGTTTGATCGTAACTTCTTTATCATTAGTGGCTTGTCCACTCTTCCATGCGAGGCATTTATTATTCCGGCACAGATTGCTCACTCGGGTGCCATTTGAAAAGCTCAAAGCAAAGAAACACCCCCCGTCATCGCCGCCACCGCCGCCGCCGCCAGTGTCAAGTGCCCGACCCTTGAGTGGAGGCGCTTTTACGCCAAAGAGTTCATTATGATACTTTAATTTCAGAATGTGTACACAATCGAGTACTCGGAATTTTCAAAGAGCAACTTGTTTACGAGCAAATTAACTTTTGGCCCGGCAATAATCCGTTTTAATTGAAAAGCATTTTTCTTTCGACCGGGAAAATTAAAAAGAAAATTTAAGCCACTTGGCCAAAACATCAAATTAACTCGACATAAAATTGTGATCATCTGACCTACATACCCAACTTCTGTTATCCTGTTACGACTGCAATAAAACGGAATTACTTCAGTATTTTGATCCGTTTGGATTTTTCAAGACAAAAACTGGACGAATAAAATTCAAACCTCATGAATATATTTTCAAATTTTTCTCCCGGTGGCGTTTCACCGTCTAACGGTAGTTCAAAGCAAGTAACGTCAAGCAGAACAAATTAGCACTATTCCCTTACCAATGCAGTTAAATTGTTTTCTTGTTTAATGGATGCTTTGTTGTACACAACTACTTATTAATATGGTAATTGAGCCCGAAATTGTTTGCCAGTAGGAAAGAAAACGCTGCAATTTACTCCAAATTAGGCAAAATTATTACAATTTTGCACCGACACTAATTGAGAAAATTACAAGAATTCGACACCAATAGAAGTTTTATTGACAAATACCAAGGACGGGGATTGCAGTTGATTATCTATAGTGCTGCAGGAAAATCGATACCTATTGAGTAATACGGCAAACACCACAGGAAATGTGATATCATTTATTGAAATCAGCAGATGACTCACACTGCATTCCTCGAAATTATTTATTGCAATGTTGTCTTTTAACAGCGCGATATTAAAAATACGGTATTGACTGCGATTTTAATATTTCCTTCACGAAAATCCGCATGTGTGAGCTACGATTTTGCAGATTTCGATTTCCAGCTCTGGCTTTTGATTCGAAATTTGAAAATCTGTTGACAGTAATAAACACGAAAGAAGACCCTAAAATTGTGACAGTTTTGAGACGAGTAGGCTAGGCGAGTAGGTCTTTATTTTTGTAACAACATATTATAAGTCTCTATTTTTTTAAAGGTATAGAAAAATTATATACTCGTAGTAAAGTAAAATAACTATTTGTTGTCTTATTCTTTTAAAAGGACACAATAGCATTGGCTCATTGTTACTAAAAATACAATACAAAGTCTAGAAACTTGACAAGGACTTGGGAAAAAGCAGAAGCAGAAGCAGAAGAGGGTTTTACATTTATGAGTAAAATGAATGAAGCTGGGTGTAAAAGCGTTTTTCTTTTTTTTGACTAAAAACTTTAATATACTGAAAAACTATAGTATCTTTGCAAAACATTGTCAGAAGTTTGAATTGATGAGGGAACCAGAATAAATCTAAGGAATTGGTTATATGCAATATCAATGTAGTTTTTATGTGTTTTTCATCAAAATGTCAAGGTCTTAATCTTCATTTCTCTATATTTGTTGCAAGTGTTGCTTTTTTAAGGAAACGCGATGTTGGAAATATTGAAAACATTGGTATTGCTTGCAATTTTAATATTTCTTTCATGAAATCCGCGTGTGTGAGCTATGATTTCGTAGATTTTATCCGCTTTACAAATGAAAAAATCGGCTTTGATGAATGGATGCGAATGCGTTTTGGGGCTGTTAAATAGTTGCGGAGTGCCTCTGTATTAGGCACATGTAAAGCAATTTTGCAAATTTAACTTCGTCCAACTATGATCGATCCTACATCGGCACTCGGCGACGTCAAATTGCTGAATAGTTTGCAACTCACTTGAATTGATTTACGTTCCGTGTAGTAAACACAAATGGTCAACACGAAATTTTGTCCGCCATTAGAACAATTTTCGAGCACCGCTCGAGTGTACATATTTGATAATTATGGTGATTGAAGCTGCCGGCCATTAATTCACTTGATTATCCCTAATGGGAGTCTGAGAGACTTCACACATAGCTATTCGCAATTCTCTTGACCCGGTCCTAAGAAAATTCATCGGGCCCTAATTGCTAGAGGAAAGTTCAACGATACATTAATTATTCTGCAAACTTTGACTTGTATCCCGATTACCGATTTATTAAATTTGCTCTCGAGGAAAGTAAAACCGGCCAAAAATGCGCAGGTTACTGACCTAGAACTTTCACGAGAATAACGGCAAGATTACGTCAAGCGGTGAGCTATTGCAAGACTTCATTATGCCACAAGCGGTTCATTCACCGGATCGCACTTTGTTTATGGTGGCCATTTAAACCGAACATCGGGTCTAATTATAAACCTGCCCGGGATTGACGGGACCCCGACCATAAAACGCGGATAAACGGGCGTTTCAGGGCGGTAAAGGACAGTTTTCAGTAGGCCCAGATTGTGATAAAAATTCGTGTTGAGGTGAGGGGCCTCTTGTAAATCTTGAGCGACCGAAACGGGAACAAAATTTCTACGACATTGTTTACTTCTGATTCAGCTCTACTTGACTTACATGTTACATCATGGTGGTTTCTCAACGTGGTAAACAACTATTTGTACCAATTTGCCTACTGAACAGATGGCAAATTAATCGAGACATTTCTCGCTGAAAAATTTTTCAGTGTGGTTGCAGTCAGTCCCGCTTGCGGTTAAGATAGCTAATTTGCAAGTTTGGGGAATTACCCATGCGAGCTAATCTCGCCGTTGAGTAAATCAAACGAGCGATTTCCCAATCCGCAACAGATTAGTAAAATCAGGTATCACGCTTCTCCTCGTTATTAACATGACCGATGCAGGAAATCGGTTCGATTTGTTCCGTTCGAAACTATTAAAGCATTTCCAGTGCACCATTGTTATTGACACGTACTGCAATACATTAGCGTCAATTTAGCACCGAAGGAAATAATGCAGGTGGAAAACGGCCCTTAGTTGGGACTTTTCAGCTCCGGGACTGTATGATTGGTTTTTTGTGTGCAGCCGCTTAATCGACTATTTATAATTGATGCGAAAATTGAAAACGGCTGCGGGTGAGCGCTTTTTTATTTAGTTTTTCCATCCGTTATGTGGTTCACGTTTGATTTGGCCGAGCCGCTACGTGTGTTTACGTACAACTTGGACGTTTTGCCAGTAATGAGTTAATGCGTTACAAATGACATTAGCCCCAACGTCAAAAGCACGAGCAAAAAGTTTATTAAAGGACATCACCAAATTATACATAAACACACCGATTTTTTACATAAATCACCAATCAACCAGCATTTATCAAACACCCAACGTTTATCTGCCACCTAATTAAATCGTTTTGCGTTAGAAATTTTCAATAGAGCAATCGATTTTCGAAGAAAAAATTTAATTTGGTTCTTTAGAAAATATGTCGTGAAACGGAACAATTTCTAAGAGTACCTAACTAATTATTTTGAAAATATGGCTTTCAAAAAGAATTGGTAACTTAAATAACATAACTCGCCTTATTTTGAACAAGATGTTTTTCAGGTCTTGATTTAAAATTGGGTTTATCTTTTTTGTGTGTTTATTCTTTCCTTGATTTTTTCCTGAGAAAGATGCTCTATTGGTGTGGAAGACTCATTATCAAATTATTGATAAAGCTCTTCTTTTCTTCTTTTTTTTTGTTTAAATAATTGTTGGAACTGTTACGTAGTACTAACTCAACTAATTACGGAATACCAGGAGGTTGATCCTATTTGTGACATACCTATACCCGGCGCCTCCACCATATGTCACAGGCCTTCGCCTATGGTAAGGGTTAATATAAACGTCAATGGTAAATAAATATCTCTCCGCTTCTTGTTTTTTTATCAGCTTTATTAAGCTTCACTGGTCTGACTTAACTAAAATGATGAATCTATTTTTGGCGGTCACCATCCTTTTATGGAATTTACCATCAGCAAAACCCACCTTCCGAAACTCAATTAATTACGGAATACTAGGAGGTTAATCCTCTTTATGACAATATCTTTAAAGAAATACCTATATAAAAAAGTATTTAAAAAATCTTCTTTATTTTTTAAAGTGGATGTGGGAAATAGAACTATACAAAGTCTAAAAATTGATTGGGAGAAAATAGTATTTTTTTCAGCGAATTTAGGATTTATTAGAGAAATGAATAAAACCGAGTCTGAAAATTGTTTCATCACCAAAATGTCACAAAGTCTTTACCAAAAATACCAAGTTGTTTTTTATGTATTAGTACTTTTTAGAAGACTCTGACACCAGCAATTTGAAACCTTTTCTGAAACTCTTTCACCAAAAGCGTTATTGGATTCTATACTCTGCATTTTTAAAGACAGAAATGAATAAAATAATTTGATTGCAAAAATTTGAACATAAGAGCGTGGAGTAGTGATGTTCATTTTTTCAGAAAGGTAACAGAAGATCCTTTTGTTTAAAAAATTAATATTAATATGTTTAGCGTCTTATTAAAATGTTGGATGTCTGAAAATGTGCATTGTGCAGTTATGAATAATAATTTCGAGTTTTTTTGTGTCTGCTTGCTTTAGAGCTCGTTTCTCTGGTAGCCGTCAGTTGTATGCAAAACTTTTCGGTCCAATAGATTTGCTCGTGAAACTTTTTCCTAACTTGGTTTTCTTGTTTCAGGTAAGGATGCGTTTTAATTTGCCGTTGCTGGTTTCAGTAAGTAGTAGTAGTGTAAGTTTGAAACAAGTTGTCTTTTTATTTCCCGTCGTCTCGTTTCTAAATTCGTCCACAGCGAAATAATCGTCGCCTCTGGTCGTGGAAATGAGTGGCAACTTTGTCATAGTACATTTAGTTTTTGCAGTTTTATTGGCAGAATGCCCACGGTGTGAAATCGAAGTGTGCAACCAACGAACGGCCGCAAAAGTTTTGCGCCACCGGAACAACTGCGACATGGATTTCCCATAACTTAACGTAATTTATTTGTAACTTTGCGACTTTAATTTACTATTTAATATTCTCCGTCGCTTTAGGGTTAGTTTATGGGCGGCGACCCCCGGCTTGATTAGAGCACCAGCCACTTGAAATCGGAGCAAATGTTTTATCCGTTTTAAAATGTTGATTCGGGGGTGGAACGCTGTCATAAAATTTCGACGCGATACAAATAAATTAACATATTTTCTCAATATTTTAGTTTCGTAATTAAACGTCACACGGGATGACTGATGGTAATTGGCTGTCTAGTTTTGCAGTCGGATTAAATAATCCTTTGATTTGTTTATAAATTGTTTCAAAAATAATTCACTCGACGCTAAACATCTATTATTAAATATAATCGACGTCGAGGGCTAATAAAATAATTAAACTTTTGTTTGGCGCGTTGTAAAGCCGAACGAAAAATACAGTTGGTTTTAAACATTTATTGATTTCAATCATGTCATGCTCGCAATTAACACGCGGAAAAAATGCGAATGGGGGATGATACGATGGAATATCACCAATATTTTGCAGCAAAGCCAAGGGTTTTTCACTAAAAAAATATTTACTCGACTGACGGCTGCCATCACAAAATTTATGTGTCCATTAATTATTACTCAAAAATGGCATCAAAAGAGGGCCTAGTTAATTAGCACTAATTCGAAACTGTAACAAATATCTACAAAGGCTGCATTCAAAATAAAGTTTGGCTTTAGAGGTCTTAAAAGCTTTTATTTTATAAACTCAAAAAAATTGGAAAAATACCATTGTGTTTTTTCTTTCTTCTGAAAGTAGGCAAGAAGTGAGCTTTTTTACTGTTATTTGTGCCGTCTTAATAGTCATAAGTGCTTTGCCCATTATGGGTGTGTGGTTCTTAACGCACACATTGTAGTCGAGTGTAAAATAAATTTTAAGGCTTCTTATGGTAATATAATTAGGTTTTGTCTTTGGCTTGCACAATGGTTATTTTTTTAACGAGATAAAAACTTGATTAAGTGCTATTTGTCGGTGAAATAAAGAAAGCATCCGTTGTTGACCCTTCCGTCTGCACAAAGCCGTGCCCGATTATTAATTAGTGCGTCTGCGACAAGCTTTGTTTCGGCCGTCGTCCTTGCGTACGCCGGAGTCCGGAGTCGATCCGGAAAACGATCCGGCGTTGCCATAGCGACACCCGCAACTTTAGGTGTTGCACAAGATTATATAAGTTATTTAATGTCGAGCGACCTGACATTCCGCGGTCTACTCGCGCTTTCCTGCGAAAATTGTAAAGCCAAGGTGTTGTTCTTGCACTCTTCGTCTGAGACTCCCCAACACGCGCTGCTGCTGTTCTCTCAAGTGAATAAATACAACACGAGGTGCTTAGTTGGGGCCGTACCTACACGTCTGTTTATTATTGAGTCTGGTGCAATTACAGCCGACACCGTTTAAAGATCTTTGTTTGTCGAGTTAAGTGCAAAGTGCTTTCTAAATTGGAGAAGCGAAACAGACGGAAAACATAAAAACAAACATGTTTTCGGATCGATTAAAAATGCACAAAGTCAAGGCGGAACGAGCGACGATTGAGAGATAACAGATGATTATTTTGAATAAACATTACTAATCCACTGAACGAATAAGTTATAGAATGCATGGTAGGTGCCAACTACTGTTGAAACCATTGTTGAAGCAGTTAAAAAGTCAAAAATCCTGTTTCCAACCATGCATTGTGCAACCCCCTTCTGAGCGTTCATTGACTGGGCTAGGCATATCAAACGCAACGATGTATTAGTTGATGTCAATGTTGATAAACAATAATACGTAAACATTGCTTGGGTCAATAATGCTCTACAAGCGACATGGAATCATAAAATTACGTAAAAAACCTGTTCGTGATCATATTTATGGAATTACGCAACAAAACTTGTTTAAAATGATCGATATTATCGACGGTTTGATCTTGTGCATTACTTAAATAAATAGCAACTTTGTAACAGTTGTTTTTGAGTCGATTGGGAACAGTAACAACGAAGTAATTAAATGTATCACAACCGCTCAAAGTGTTTTTTCCTTGTTTTGTATCGCTCTTTATTTGATAATGCAAAATATTTCTTTGTATTTTTCAGTCCGCGTTTGTGTTTTGCTCAAATTGAATTCTATTGTGTCAAAACCGTTACAAAGTTAATATTTGAGTTTTTTTCTCTTAATTACGTTAAATAATTCGAGATATTTGTGTGATTGCTATTTTAGTCTGGTTTAATGTGGGTCGATTACCTTTTAATTTATACTAATTCAATAGACTCTGTTTGCCTTTTTCGTCCTCTATCTGGTAAACTAGTTCAGCGTGTGTGTCAATAAAAGATATGTAGTTCCTGAAAAATTGCAGTTTTATATTATCAAAATGCAAGTCCAAGGGCAATCAAAGCAAACAAATTAAATTTAATTAATTCGTAAACAACAAACCGGTAAAAAAATAATCCCACATTACCCGCGACCACTATTTCAATTAAATTGTGGAATTAATCGTGAGAACTTGTCCAAGTTCTTGCAAGCTTTCCATACGAATGCACCGCGCTTATTTCACACGAAGCATTTAATAACAAAACGGTAAATTACATAATCTGTTAAATGGCGAAACACGAATGCCATTAACCATGGATCTGTCGTTAAGAAAAGAAAGAAAAAAAAACCTTTCATCTCCGTAAATGTGGCCGAGTCCTCGATAGCTTGTTTTGGAGTGTATTCTTGCGTCAAGACTCAAAGACCACGAATGGAATTAATTTTGCACAAGAGAGAAAAATAAACGGAGCTTTGATGACGCTTCGAGGTTTTTCTTGCGCAAGAAGCGTTCAATTTTTCAAATTCTTACCATGACTCAGTGAGGCTTATGCAAACTGGCACCAGAATAAGAATTTGTCATGTAACAAAATTCTCCGGTTTTAAATTAAAATCAATCCCAGAAAATGGGTATATTCAAAGTTGTAACAGTTTGGTGTAAATTTCTTGTCACCGATAACAGTAGTAGCAGCAATTACTAATTCTTTATAATAAAAATTGCTTATTGTTGGTGGCAGATCTATCATTCTAAGGACACGTCTGCTAACTAGAAGTCGTTGAAATTTGTGTTGCTAAATTCGCTTTTTAGCGCTATCAAATAAGCGGTGACAGAAAAATAGTTCATTAAAAATGGCGAAAGCTCGTCGAGTGTACCTTTTAATGATCAGTGTCGTTCATAACGCGCTAACGGATTCCGGTTGATTTCGGCGTCCTGCGGCGGCGTCGGCGGCGTCCCGACGCTGCCGTGCAGGGCTAATCGACGCCACAACGGCCCATAAAAATGCAATTTTGCCGTAGCTGATGCTTAATTAAACTGCTCAATGCAGTGCAAGTTGGTCGTGCATCATCACACTGTCGTTATCGTTTTACCTCATTTTAAACAAAATGTGGCGTCGGGACGTCTCTCCAATATTACGAAAACGTGGATTTAATATTAACGGCTTTTTACCCGAATTACACGTGCATCGTAAACTTTCTCAAATTTAATTAATCGTGATTTCATTTTTCGTCTCTCGGAGTTTTATTTTATTGCAAGCGCAATAAATTCATATTAAGCAATTACCCTAACTGCGGACTTTAAATACGCACGCAATGACGTTTACGACAGTTAAAAACCGTCAAATGCAAAACAGTTTTAAAATAAAAAGCTGAAACTTCGCACATTGAAACTTTATTCAATAAAATATTTTCTTTCAAAATAGAACTTGTGCCCGTGTTATTATTATACATAACTTCATTAAAATTCCTGGGTAAGCTCGGGCCGGAGCAGCAAAAACTTGACCGAAACAGCATTATTCACAACACAACACCTAGAAACGAGGAGGGGTGAAACACGACAAGGGAGGGTGCAGTGAAATTATGCCATGCTTTTTTCTCACTGAGGGTGTCTGCTTTTTGTGTTAGCACCTAATCAATAGGCACTTGCAGGGGGGCGAACGAAAGCCGAATGACTTATGCGGGCGCTGAATATTAGCCTAAATTACAGTTACACGCTCGTAAAACATGTATACTAATTCAATTTAAAAATCTGGGCCCGAGTTATGTGTCATAAAAGGACAACGCCACCATAACTGCCGACATAAAAATTATCAGCGCAAATTTAGAAACTAAATGCTAGGCATGCGGACACTAAATCAAGCCGCTCTGCAACAGAATTTAAATAATTAAATGATTATTCCACCTGCATTTTCCGCGCAACGAAAAATTAATATTTTACATAAAGTATTGTTCGGAATTTTTCTTGAGTTTTTGTAATAACTGTTTTAGACACTTTGTTGTGATTAATAAACGAATTTTTGTGAAGAAATATTTGCTTGATGTCTTGTCAGAATTTTTGAGGATGGGTATTTGGTTTTTAATTGCCTTTTCACCAAATACGAATTTCTACTTTAATAATCCCAAATCCTTACTTTCAGACTATTAAAAATTGGAGAAAGTTCGTCTTTTAGCGCGGAAATACCTCTGAACTTTTTCTTTATCCTGCTAATACAGAAGAAGTGTCAAAATCTTCAAACCCCCTTGATATTTTGTGTAACGACGGCATCAATTAATTTCGAGCGAATTTTCCTCGAGTTTTCCCCGATTTTGCGAAGCTATTAACTGCCAGGCATTCAATTACCGATCGTAAGAACACCACCGAGCAGGCGATAGGTTCGGAATTTAAAAACTCAATTAGCTACAATCTGAATAGTTTAGGTGTATTTTTTACTCGTAATAGCAGCATCTTCGCAATAATTTACAAATTTAATTGCTCTTCGCCTATCATTCTCCTCCATTCTGTTATCATCGATTCGATTTTTATTGCGTGCGACAGCACTTTTATCGGCGATCAACTTTCAAATTATAATTGAAAACCAAATGATAAAAAAGCCTCTGTTGCCATTTCATTAAATTTATGGGCATCTGTTTAAATTGGGGATTGCTAAAATCGTTTTATTTCAGGTAACTGGTTATTCCAATATTTACTTATAGCTCATATTTTTATGTGCTGGTGATTCTTGACGGGAGAATCAAGCGACGCATTGCGTCATAATCGGTCTTAAACAATAATATCTGGTTTAAGGGATTAGTAATAAGGGTTTATTGTGTCCTTAATGGAACAGTGCTTGGATATTAGTCTATACGGGTAATTGTAATACTGTGTGATGTCGAGATAATCTATTTCTCCTCTTTTAATTTTCATTGTTTGTTTTATTTCGCCACCCTCGTTTGCATAAACGTTATGCGAAAATTCTTGATGAAACGGACCGGTGGTGTGCTGGAATTTTGCGGTGTATTAACTCCCTGGATTCCGAAATTGTAAGAGTATTCAAATTCTCCGCCATTTCCTTGGTGCGGGGTATTTCTCACCGAATAATTCCAGGATGCTGTTTACTCGAAATTTTCTTTTGTGCATTTTTTAATGAATCTCGCATGAAATTTTCATTAGCTTCGAGGCATCTGAATTTTTTAAATTCTTTATGCTTTGCGTTTCGATTTTTGATGTTTACTTTAGGTGCTTCGCAATCATAAGTCAGCTTTCGTCTATTTGGTGGATACAGCAGCTCTGCTTTATCTACTAATTAATGTATTACTGGGAAAGCGTCATTAGGTAAAAGTTGGCTAATTAATCTCCGGAGGCTTTAATACTCTTCCAGTTGTTGAAATGATCGCTTGAATAAAAAAGTCTTGGTTAATCCGGCAGTTGTCCGAATGGAACAGAATCAAAGTGTGAGTAATTTCAGACGTTTTCAATTAGAGGGTCTGAAACGATGACATTGTTTTAATATTAATGGTCGACCTCTTTAACACAGTGCGTTTTTGCATTGCGAAAGTGCAATGGGGACAGTGGTGTGCAGTCTCTTTGCTCAAGGCTTTTGCAGTAACGTTATTATCGCGCATTCCGTCCATTAATCTTCATATGCGCGCCATAACTCCACTTTATCCACTCAGGATGTGTACAAGATATGTGGGTAGTTGTAAAACTATAGTTTTATTTCTTTCTTTAATGAATGTTCTATTCTCGAATAAGTAACTGTTGTGCGGCAAATGTGGACCAAAAATAAATCTTTTAAATCGTCTTTATTTATAACTTTGGGTAGAATTCTACCAGTGTACAAGCCACTACTGGATAAATATTTCTCTGGGAAGCTCTTATTCATCAACTGAGCCGATTCCTCCGACACATAAAAGATACATTGATGCAACATCCGCATCTTAAAACGACGATTTCAAGTGATGGCCTGCATTCAAATACTCCAAGGGATTTAATGAATGAATAAAAAAAGAAGACAAAAATCAATGCTCAGAGGTCAGAACGTTGTAGATTAATAAAAGCATTTGAAAAAGTTCAACAAAGATGCATGTAGTTCCGTCCTCTGTAATTAGTTGTAAAGTGCGCCGATATGAAGTGGGGGTAAATGCTTTTCTAATGAACTTTAAACTGGTTATTTAACCTCAGTTTAAGTGAATGGATAATTTAGCGAAATGATCGCCCAGTTTTACGTTTATTACCGCTTGTAATTGTCTATGTGTCTGAATCATTGTCGTTAATTACAGTAGTGAACCCCCTCGGGCCGACGCCCCCAAATGAGTCAAAGTCTCGGCCAGGATTACGAATACCCTCCATTTGCCGCCGCCTCCACTACATATATCAGTGCAATTTATTTACTTTTAATTAAACGTGAAATTCTTCGCTTTATTTACCTGTTCGAGCCACCGCTGAACGTCTGCATTCGAAGCAGATTCAATTAACGATGATGGCATGCCGGATAAGTGGGTCATAAAGTACTACTTTGTCAGTTGGAGCTACTGAGGGTTAATGACATCTTTCCCCAAATAACTATAACTTTAACAAGCGGAGAAAATGCCACTGTTTGCCCCCATGTACCGATTATTTAAGTGATTAATCACTTTGAGCGGAAATTTTTAGTGGAGTAAAAAGATGTAGACACTTTCCTAAATCCTCACCTTAATTCTTCTCCTGGGCTTTTCAATGATCCCCTATTGAGCCATTACAACTTGTGCCTAGCTGGAGTTTATTTTTGTTTCATTCGCTTCGTCTCAGTCAACAATTTTGCTAAATTTGTTTGTAGCTTGTCTTTTCACAACGATATGTTTACTTCAAGTGCTCACAAACGGTGAATATCTCCTAATGGGCCATAACGTTTAAGTGTCATTTCGTTAATGTTATTAAACGTTTCCAAAAGCAGCAATTAAGTTGAAGAGGCCGTGTTAACGTTACGAAACGCTACGTGTGTCATAGTTTTTAATCGTAAAATCCGGAAATCCTACGATCAAAATATTTACCGACTGGAAATTAAACAAAAGTGATGGAAGACAGTCGTGCCACGTGGTGGCGTGACAGATGCCATCCGAGGGTCCTGACATGTTCGAGGATCGTCTTTGATTATTTCACCTTGTTAACACTTGAATAAACTCGAATACGAGGCACCAATTTTCCTCCAATTTGGAAACAACGAGAACCGATACCGTTATGAAGAAAAATTCCCCCGTTTGAGTTCCGGGGGAATGCGGTTGTCGTCTCCTCGGTCACAACTTAAACGGAACGCGTATTCATATCCTGAAATTTATGTTGCGAAAGTCAATAGTCTCTGGCGTATAAGCGGTTTACAGGATCACTGTATCAAAGCGCACTCACTATGTATGACTTTGGCAATAACTTCTCCTTGTGTGCTCTTGCGGTTTCATTACCGCAGATGCACGCTTCGTCATGTAAATAAGACTTTGCAGGTTTTTTGGGCCTCGAATTCTGCAATTAGGGTTGGGCAAAGTTGATGTTACGGCCAGAACAGGTCTGGCGGTGTTATGTATGTGTCTGCGTGTGCGTGAATTCGCCTACTCTAGGCTGGGCGTATTGAGAAATTATGAGCCACTCAGAGGATTTTATTATACGCTCAATGTGCATACACGGTTACTTAGCGAATGGATGTGAAGGACGCACCCAAACATAGCCAGGATGGACTTACCTGATGAGACTTCTTATTTTTGCATATCGGGAAAAGTTGGTGCAGGTTTCAACTTAGTTTCAACAATTGCAAAGTACAACAAGCGGATGCGTTCTCAAAGAATGAGAAGGATTTTTGATTACAGTTGTTTGTTTTCTGTTGAAAAATCTTAAATAAACAAAATTTTGTAGAATGTTTTTTTTTTCCAATGTTCTTAGTCCTATTCAAAATAATTTTGTCTTGTGTAAAAATAACTTGCACTGCTTATTATCGTTATTGGAGCAAACAGGGGAGCGCTCTAAATAAATTTTGGGCAAAACGGCTGTTCGTCAGGTGCGTTTGATCCGAGATCTCCCTCGTCTTGTCAAACAGCATATTGCCTCAGTCCATATTTCTCTTGTAGGCTGTGTTATTATTTCACATTGGGCCAGTGCGGTCTGATATACAAGCAAGCGTCGTCCCACGATATGTATATTTTATGATGAAACTCGAAAGATTTACATATTTTCGCCGAAGCCGCACAATAGGACCGCGACGTCTTCTTGTTGACCCAAAAAGTGGATCCAGAGAAAATGATATGTGAACGATGCAGTAAACTGTACCCGCTGTGAATTATCATAGGAATAGGATGTCAGCCGTTTTCAGCGCACTTGTAAATTTGGGGAAATGGCTTTATGCATCCAGTTCGAAGTGATTGCCACCAGCATCGATTTTGGACACTTGTTATTTAAATAAAATTGTAAAAAACTCAATTTTCATGCTCTCGCGAGTCTGGGTCTGATAAACAGACGAGAAGTCACTTACACCAACACTCTATATATTTACATCTTCTTTTACACACACTTTTCACATCAACGAGAGATATAATCCGCTTTTCGAGCAACCCGGCCGTGAAAGAATTCTCACTACACGAAAATGGGCTAATTTTAAATGTTTTCACACGGAAGTGAGGCAAAATGGAAGGGAAATAGGCGCCGCCAGCGATTTATTCTCCTCTAGAAAAAGAGTTAATTACGCGGATCTTCAAAAGATAAAAATATCAAGCATTTTTCTACACGCGATTCTACACAAAAACCAATTACACAAGCTGTGCTATTTTTAATCATTTTTTGTGAACGGCCCCACTTCCAAAAAAACGTGGAAAACTTGCCAAAAACTTGAATTCAGAATCTGTCAAAATGGAGTTTAAGTTTCAAAGGTTCTATGGGGGAGCTAAAGCCTTTTGAAAAACAATTAAGTAGATCGGATTCAATACTTTGAGTTGAACAAAACACACTCCATCTTCTGCTACCAAAAGAAAGGAGAATTTTTGGAATTAACTGCAAGAAAGAAGGTACCTAATTTTGTGTTTAAGTAATTATCCGCCGTTGTGAATTATGAGACTTTTCGTAGGGTTTGAGCTTTTTGTTGTTTCGATTTTGGATGAAAATCGATAGCCTCGAGGGGCAAGTTGCATTACCATACGAAGAAAAATGAAATTCTATTATCTTTATACGAAAAACTTTAAATGGAAAATGTCTTAAACTTGAATGAAATTAGAATACGTTTTTAATTCAGTTTGGAAAATTTCGAATTGGTTTTTGCGCGGCCTGGCCGTGATTCAACTACCTACGAGGCGATATTGCTTCGTGGCAATTTCGTAAATAGGTTTGTACCTACTCAATCAATATTTATGGCATGAGTGAAACTAATTAGTCAAGCATCAATCGAAGGCTGAGCTCCGATAATTAGATCCAGCATATGGGTTTGAGGATTTTTCGTCCCTCGAGTCCCATTACGATGGTCGCACAATCGATTATTGCAACCATATGTGAGAGGATTATAAATGCATGGTACATTCCTCCCCGGAGCGTTAGTTTGGCGAGGTGTTTCAACGGTCTGCTTCGTTGGAAGAAATCGAATGATCCGACCTTTCCACCGCGCCGTACATTGGCTTGGCTCAACCCACCCCTAACTTTAATCCAGCTGATTTATAAACGTTCGCAGCTCTTTTGTCTGTGTTGTGTTTTCCGTCTTCGTCGCTTCCACCCCCTCGATCCCGGCCGCACAGCTGACACGCTCGCTTCTCCTCCACCGTCTGTATAAAATTTCATTTCGTTATATTGTGCGAAAGGTTTCAATTTTACGTCAAAACAATTGGAATTTTACAAGGCGAACAATAAAAATAAAGTCTGGCGAGCTTTTAACATGAAACAACCACTTTGACACTTTTAAGTGTCATTCAAGTGGATGGAATTTTTTGCTCCTCTTTTAACTGCTCTAGTCTTGTTAAAATTTGAATGTTTCTCTTGTTTTACATGAAAGCGTTTTTTGTTGCGCTTCCGCCAGATACGGGGATGTGTGGATGTAACATTATACATTCGACTCGCGACTAAATCCTTAAAACTAAGTGGCGGTTTAACATTTATTGCTTCGAGAATAGCGTTCTATTTTATCTCCGGTGGGGAATGTCCAATCACTGTCTACCTACGCGACGTGGCTCTTTTTTTAATATGGAACATATGAGCTCGTTTCAGCGTTTGCAACGGACGAAAACTTTTACACAAAAATTAGATTTCGTCTCCGTGATACATCATCTCGTTTAGAAAGGACAGCACAGCATCCGTTGTTCAAAACATCTCAGACCTTTAAACGTTTAAAACTTTCGGAATCTTGTATTAAGTTTGGGGGAAGTTTTTATATCATCTACGTCAGCTGCTGTCTTTCTTTTTTTTTCATTAGTTTGTCGACTCTCGCCTAAACTAATAATAACAAGCAACCAGTATTAAACAACAGTTTCATTTTATATTCACAAGACCATCATCATTTTCCATATCACTGATGGGACATATTTATCCCGTGATTTATATCTTTTTAACTCAGATTTCCACCGCATTCTTATACAAATGAAGCTTGTGTATATCGAGGCCCGTAAAGATTCTGAATTTGTATAATAACAGGGCCGTCTCGGAGGGCTGCGAGATGGCGACGGGATGTTTTATGTCAAGACCATATTTCACGGTTTAAACTTGATCGTGTCAGTAATGGATTCTTTTATTTTTTCGGCCATTTTCCCAGTTTCCATGTTTTTAAATAGTCGGCTTTTACGAGCGTCAAATTTTACGCGGGCTTTATGCGTCGTTAAACTAATGATATGTGAATTTGGATTACTAAATATTCATTTCCGTGAAATCCACAACAATCGCCGGCTATGCCACCGTCTGTGTTTCATTTTTAGCCATTCTGTATGAAATAAAATCTCCAAGTTTACAAATTTCACAAAAAGTCGAGGTGTAAAAACAATTTCTCCCATTCTCTGATTAATTGACTTGTGCATTAAGTTTTTAAAAGTGATAATTATTTTCAAACTCTTCAGCGAGTCGAAGAAGGAGTTGGGGGATTTTTTATATATTTTTTATCTTGCCCTGAAACCAAAAAAATGCACAAAATCGGTCTTTTTCTTTGCCTCTGTCTTTTTTCAGGCACTCTAAAAATGTTTATTTATTAGCAATTTTTCTAAGCTGAAAAGTTCATCATGCTAAACTAGTCAATATTGTCTTCTGTCAGTTTCATCTCAGAGTGGTTGTGGTATTGTGAGGTGACTGCTGAAAATTCAGCGAGCGTCACATTTCTAAATAGTCACCAGAGAGAAGAAAACTTCTTACTTGAGCCGCAGTCGCAACTAATTATGGCGATATCTTTGTGCAGTGCTGCTTTGAATACAGTTCGAATGCATATAGGCACGAGGAAATGAAACGTTGACAGTGCAGACGGTAAATTGTATGCGCGAAATGATCTCCATGGAAGAGAAACGACATTTCACGATACAACTGCAGTTGCATACACGACAAGCTTGATGATAACTGCACTTCGCTCCAAATGTGGAAACGTAATCAAGATTTTAGTGTTAATTGCAAATACTTTTTGCACATTCCGGGTTTAAGCACTGCGATGCCAGCTTTCGGTCGAATTTTCAAAGCGGAAACGATACATTTGCGATACGTAATTGGAGCCATTGAGAGATGCCGCCCCATCACGAAGACAAGGAAATACGTTGTTTAACCCTTACGCTGCTGAATTAATTTTATAATCTTTTTCTGTGTGCGCATTTATTTTTACTCCTGTGTATTATATACGTTTGGAGCAGTTAAATCTTATTGTGTATTTATACTAAATCGACAAATTCTTAGAAAAAGTTGCAGCTCCGTATTTGTAAAATTCATTTGTTTTTATTAGGTGCGGTTCTGTTTTAAAGGTACTATATTGCTATCTTAAAAATTTTTCAAGTACTTATGTACTAGTAATAAATTTAATCTCACCCAAATTAATAAACAGGATTATCACTTTTTTAAACAGAGTCTCACCAGTTATGTACCAGTAGGTAGCAAATATACTGAGGTAACTTAAAACATTTTTATTTGTGTTAACAAATTTTTAAAAAAATTTATTTTCTCAATTACGGCAAAACTATTCGAAAAAGTGAAACTATTTTGATCTCTGCCCATGCAAAATGATCCGGGGAATCGATTGGCGCCGAGAAAATCGCCAAATTCCTAATAGTTTTTTTTGTTATGAATTTTTTTAAATTATACCTATTTTTCTTTTTACCTGCAATTTTCTCGAAAACTATTAGTCGGAGAACAATAATCTTTTTTGAAGAAGATAGATAATTAAAAGAGCTTTCCGATGATAGCAAACTTCATGGGGTTATCTTTAATAGTTCCGGAGTTATTGCTCGGTAAAAATGTTCCGGGTACCGGAAATCGACAAAATCGCGACAAACATTGCAAAAATTAAAATTTTAAAAATCGAACCTAGTGACTGTTTGTCTACTTTTAACAACTCTAGAGGGTTGTAAAGGCATAGAAAAGTCCATAAAATTTTGCTTGAGTGAGTTAAAATTTTTTTTTTACATTTTTAATCTTGTGAAAAGCTGCTATACGTAGAATGAGCCGCAGAATTCACTGGAACAAACCGTTTTGCCCCACGACTTTTAGTTTTTTAATTATGAATTTTTTTGTTGAAGATTGAAGTATTCCACTATGAAATGGCTACCATAATTTTAAGCTCTCTATAAATAGCTGCGTTCTTAATTGCGCCAACTGGTTTGTGATTCCTACCTTTCCTACCGTAGGAAAGCTCGAGTTCCTTCGGGTAACATTCTCTTGATACCATCACAACTTTGTGTCGTAAGTTCAACAATAACGATCCACGTTGGACGTTATAACTATTCGTTGATTGCCGCCCTAGGTCATGTTGTGTTATGAACTTTGTTGGACGGAAAATAACTTCTCTTCAACAGTTCATTAGTGTTAGTGGAAGTGCTACTTTTTGCAGGTGTTGCTTCTTCGAACCTTGAGAAAATTCAGCAAGTGAAGAGCTTTATGGATATCGAAATTCATCGTGTACGACACGAAATTTATCGCTTTTTAAGAAGAGTTATAAATTATCTATGCGTGCGGTCATAAAACTATGACAACGCCGACCATAAAGCGATTGCTGGGAGGCATCGGATCGGTGCTAAAACTTCCGACTTCGGATTTGCTCGTTCTGGCTATTAATTATCTCAATTTGAATCGGATGACCGCAACTTTTGGCATAATTTTTGCAAACTTGCAATCAAACCAAAATATTCGACAGTTGACACGATTATTTATGGATTTTGGGTGCATCACATTGTTTTGTCTTGACACATATATCGTTTTACTGCGGATTTACTGTTTGAATATTGTAGTGATAAAACGTGAACTGTATGATTTACGACTGTCCCAGTTTCGTTTTTTCATGTTTCACTTTAATAAACTAAAACGTCATTAAAAGAATCTCGTTGCGAAATTAGCAAAGGGTAAAACCTACATTCAACTGACATTTCATAATTATGGATACTTATGGTTAAAGTCAAATATGGTGTATTTATAACCGTGTCAGTGCTCTGTAAACGGAAATACAAGTTTATTGTTTTAATCTCATGTCTGAATTAAATTTTTTCACCCGAGATGACATGTTGCTCCAATATTTTCCGAATTTGTTTTGGAGCTTTGCTTGAAAGTTTTATAATGGAACTTGCATGTTCTTTGAAATAAAAGTGCAAGAAGTAAAGTGATTCAACATTTGTAACGCTACGCCCCCTTTCTTTCTGCAAACAATTCAACGGTAATGTACGATTGAATTGCTATTTGCATTGCTTTTTATTTTCGGAAATAAATTGTGCTTATTCCGACCGAAACTTTGACTCGAGTGTATAATAAATTTTTTCTTGAAACATTGTTTGTTTCCTGTTGCTATTTTTGCAATTAAAAGTCCGAGAGGTCACTTCACGGAGAGTGCCCTCCTGGAATGCAAGTGCAAGCAGCGTGGCGGCAAACACAGAGTGCATTGTGGCCTAACGGTGCCCTTTTTGGTTCAATTTTCAAACAGACGAGCGTTCGACTGGCCAGCGAAATTTTGCGAGCACTAATGGGCCAATAAATTCGGTTAATGTCCGTTTGATTTGGGCTTTGATAGTGTTTCGGTTTATTGAATGAGAAATTTGTTGTGTTAGGGACCTTAGGTCGATTGTGCGTGAATCATTAATAAAAAGTCAACGCTGCGTATAATGAATGTGTTCAGAAGGTGTAGTCGTGTTAAATAAACGTTGATGGTTATCTGAGTCACATTGTAACCGCACCAGCGTCTTAATAACTTATTAATTATGTCGTAATTGTTTACTATTTACGGCGTGACTAAGTGCTGTGGAAGCCGATTCAGCGCGACTTACACGCTTAAATTCGTATGAATTTAAGGGGGCTTTCGTGTGCTTAATACACCACAGCTGCTGCAGTTGACATTTTGAACCCTTGCCTCCTTCTTCACTTTAACTAAATTAACAATAGGGCACGAATTCGGATTAATTCAATATGTGAGGACGTCTTACGTGCATGGACGGCATTTTTCTCTCATTAATCTCGATTGACAGTGAGAAAAGACCGACTCTTGTTATGCAGAGTACCCGGAGAACACATTGAAATGACACCATTATTGATACTTATAATAAATTATTTATTGGATGGTTTAACGATCCAAAAAATTCTTTGTTGGTCTTCATCAATACAACCGATTCGACGGGGGTCGACCTATTGATCCCAATGATTACTCATTAAATCACAATCACTATAATTCCAATTTTAGAATTTTAGTTGTCAATGCAGAGAAAGTACGGTGACAGTAAGTAACTAAAACGTAAAGAGGATTACAGGAATAAGGTTAAATATTTACAGCATTGTTAATTCGAAATATCTTGTTTCTTAGATCTCATTAGAAAGTGGAGATAAGGTTACAGAAATAACTCGGACTATTTATACGTTTAAAAGACTATTTCTTGAAAGGAAGCTTTCTACGGCTTCAATTAAAGCGCTTTTTTTAGTAAAATCTTTGCGATTTTGACTATTTACAACATCACACCTCTGCGGTGGAGGTAAAAATTATTTGAAACTTTCTAACAAATCGGTTCATTCACAAGTAGCAACGTATCGTAATTCGTATTTACATTGGCTGCTTATAAGAATTTGCAATAATTTTTAAGTGGTGTTTATCATCTCAATTTAAAAAAAATGAGATGTTTTCTCTTTTAGAAAACCTCATTTTTCAGTGTATGTTTTTTATTTTCATATTTGGGTGTCAAGTACCTAATTGGAATGGTTTGTTTGCCCTCAATTTTTCAGTCTTGTATTTGGAGTTACGTCTTCAATTTGTTAATTAGAATTGTTCGATTATTATTCCGGAGCCGGAATATTTGATTGTTGTTTGTAATTATCGGTAGGATTTATTTGCACTCTGAGTAATGATATTCGGCAAATGCAATCGATTTGTGAAAATTTGATAATGTGTTTAGTCCTAGCCCTGAATCACGTTGTAGTGCAAACGTACAAATTATACACCGAAGGCGAAGCTAATGCACAAATAAATGAGTTATGATTTAGTGTGGCTTTTGGTCAGTAATCTGTTCATGATCAAAGATAATAATGGTTTGATAACGTTTATAATGGAGGTTTGTAATAGCCGGTTTTCAAAAAACCGTCGCTCTACATCCAATTAAAATCTCTTATATGTAATGTATGTCAGTAGAATCAATTACAATGATATACGATAATAATATTGATTTATCGTTCGAATTAAACGAACCAGTGATATTTATAAGCAAATTATACGTTGCTCTGATTCATAACAGTGCATTATCGCATAATTGCCCGTCTGTAATGAGTTTTAATACAGACATATTTAAAAATGTGTTTACGGCTCGCCACGTCTCTTACCAAATCTTTGATAATTGAGGTCGGATAAACAAATTTAACTTAGACATTATCGCTAGCCGAATCCATGTTGTTTGCTTTGCTTTAGTGTAACTGTAGTAATTGGTAATAAAAAGTTTTGTGTATGGACTCTATTTATTTTATTTCGAAACTCGAGGAGTGTAACGAGGACAGTTAAACTCCCAAATAACTAACTTTATTATCTCTGAGCGTCTTTTTCACACTGTGCCGTATTTATCCTAATTTGTAAGTACTTTTTTAAGCAATCGCACACCATATGCGACCCTTCGTGTTCCGACAAACAAACGACTTCTCAACTGCTATCAGTCGAAGTATTCAAATAGCTATCGGTTTGATACGAAAAGTTTAGAGGAATCCAGACGGCGATTTTTTACATTGGAAATGCATTACGGCCTCTTTGAAATTTAAAGCATGCAGGATGCCAGTTTTTTGCACAAATAACTTGCCACCTCGTCGTAGGTGGTAATAGACGAAATTCACACTTGATCCCTTGAGTTTAGAACATTATAGCACAAGTGCTTTCTGTAAATTTTGCCATTACGACGGCCGCCTATTGTACCAGAAAACACACCCGAAAGGGACTTGAATTGTTGGGATCAGGGTTGCAGTTAGAAAAATTGTAATTGGTTCAGCAGCGGCCATTTTATTAATTATTATTTCAATCAAGCCGTTTTGTTTTTGCTGGAAGTTATTTTAATAGCGGAAGGGTTTGTTGTGTTTGTAAACTGTTCATTTGTATCATTTCCAGCGAATAAAAAATTCATGTCGCCGCAATTTGTTGATTTTATTTGGCAAGTATTAGCGAAGTTGTTTATTTTCGGCTCAAGTATCTGAGCGAATTTGGTGAAATATGGAGCGAAGAGAAGATCTGATGTAACATAAAAACTGTAAGAAGTAACGTCAGATTCCAAGTTACTCGAAAAGTTGATGCGATAAAAGCTTCCAAGTACAAACTTCGGACGATTATCAATCTAATATTTTCCGGCCAGAGATCTTACAGACGATGAGTCAAAGAAAGCGCACTTGTTTTAAGATTTCGCAACGCGAATGCTTATAATTCACGGCACGATAATGTTAAAAATACTAAAGGCCTTTTATGTACAATTCAAGTTCATTCCGGGGAACAATAATTTTGTTTTATCGCATGCAATATTTTCCCGGTGAAATAGCGCGCTTTTATTATGTGGAACAAGACGTTTTGCGTCAAAATAACACGGCAGTTGATGAATGTAACCGATCGTTGCTCAAAATGAACAGATTTTCCACATACATCAAACGGAAAATCTTTTCGCGACAATTAGAAAGTTTGACGGCTTAATTAACAATAAAGCGAAAGATCGCGGATTCTTAGCTCGTTACTGTTTCATTATCGCGGAGGGCATAATTGAGAGGAACAGATATCAGGACCACTAATTACTCCGCGGTCTGATAAGAGGCCGTGATAACTCGTATTATTAATTTGTCAGGCCTGTCATGTAGCAGTCGTGTCGCGGTATCTTAGATCAGTTTATTCGCTTGCTCTTGTGCTATTGTCGCTCCACCAGCCCCGCACTTGTTTTCTTCGCGTAATAACTTTAACTTCGGTCTTAGTTTCACGAAGGCTCGCAACTAGGGGAGACTTGCCAACTCCGGCCACCTTAATTTACTACATAAAACATGAGCAAGGACGGCATAACTAGCCGAAATTTCCCTCGAATATTTGAATTGTAAAGACACTTGTTAACAAAACGGCTCTGGCTTTTTGGATACAGATTGTATTCTTATAATATTCGAAGGAAACACATTAAGCGCTAGGTAAATTGAATGCTATTTAAGTCAGGACGACTAAGAATTTATAGATTATTTCCTTTGGCATAGTTAAATAGCTTAGCATTTGAGTAGTATCCTGCCTTTAATAATGTAATGCCGCCTTGTAAGTTGATGGGGACTAAAATTTGACGATCTGGCAAACGAGTGAGGGAAGAGATGTGTTGTTTAAAAAATGCAAAGGCCTGGTGTAGTATGACGAATTATCCCTTGCGAAGGGTTTCTTTATGGGGTTGCGTGTGGTTCTCAATTAGTTTAGTTTTACGTCGGCACGTCCATAAACCGAAATTTTCGGGCCATTTGATCTATTTATAACTCTGAAAATACTTCATAATTAATCCCGGATCCGGACTGTTTCTCACATCCCTTAACGATTAAATCTTTTTCCACGCGTTTCGCCTCTCCTATTGTACATTTTCGCGTACATTAGTGCGGCTTTTAAAATTTTCGCACTTGATTTATTTCGGGCGATGCAGGCGCCTTGAAAGACACGAATAACGGACTAGGAATGCGGAATATGCAACGGCCGGAAAAAAGCGCTGCGGAACACCGGGTATTGTTCTCGGAAAATGGAACACTTTGTGTTTTTTGTCTGCGCGAACAGACACAATGTACAGCAGGAATAAAGAGTATTGTCTTGGCGGTTGCTTTGTTTTGCATATTAACAAGAAGTGCGCTAACGTCATTATAAAGCAGGTGAAAGTGGATTCGAGGCTTTATTAATACAAGAACCGGAATGATATTTTATTTCGCTAATGATGTACGTCCACCGAGAAATCATAAATTGAGGCGGTCTGGCCACGGCTTTATTTTTAATTAAAATTTCGTCGACGTAATCTTCAAGTGTTGACAATCGCTAGTTTTTTTAATGAAACTGAAATTGTTTGCGGAATTGCGGAATTATTTGCTGCAGTCTTTATTCAATTTGGTGAAACGCGGCAACAACTCAGCTATTTTCGTATATGACTGTATTAACCATTTCAGGAGATTTCGTAAGGCAACTCGAGACATTTGAAGTTAATTTCAGGATGCAAAGTGATGACGAAAAAAGCACTTTCACTGTCTTTTGCAGACGACACTAGCAAAATTATATTTAGATGATGCTCGAGTTTTAACTAAGCAAATTTACTCCAACAGAAGTTTAACACTTTGCATTTGTTGTTGTTTACCTTTTTTTTGCCACGTCAACGTTATTTTAGTAAATGACACTGGAGCAGGATTAAGACAACTAATGAATTTGTTTGATTCATCGCTGGTGTACTATTTTTATGCCATTTGATGACTTCATAGGTTGCAGCTAAATGCCAATCGTTTTGTAGAATTTTCTGAAAAATACTTGAGAATTTACTGGTTCGACCTAAATTTTTTAACACTTTACAGCTTCGCTTTATATGGTCGTAAATGACTAAATTTACAATAAAAGAGATATAAAAATTGACATTTAAATTGATGCTGCGGGAGTTTTTTGAAAGCTTTCACAATAATCTTAACCACGATACATTTGTGTGAATTGTGTGAATCCTTTGTTTAGGTCTGGCTCAATTCGTGGTTGGGCCTTTTGAGAATTAATTACCTTCCAAACCCGTTCACATTTCTAATGATGAATTCATTAGAATCAGGATAATGGGTCGGAGTTTGAATGTAAGATATCGCTTCACGTGTGTACCATTAGAGAGATTGTTAAAACAAGTTCGTAAAAAGAAGTGACGTAAAATGAGTCTCCTAACAGTTCATAACTTATTTTATCGTCATTTGGAACGATTCTATTGCCGGGGAATTTATTGTAGGTAAGAGCAGTGCAAGCGAAGTTTAACTTGACACATCGTTAGACATTTTATGATGAAACCATCCCACACAGAAAATATTTCAAAAGTCGAGTTCTTTATTGAAAAAAATTCGTTGGCATTTCGTCCAATTTGAAAAGAAAAAAGAAGTTTTCTAAGACGTCTCGGTTATTCTATTGATCACTGATTTCATTAATATCTTTCAAGTCAAGTCGACTTCTTCAAAGGACGCTTTTTAAGCGACATTTGCTCCACGAGAATTTCAATTTTCTAAGTGCTAATAACACACTGTGTCACCATCTAAATGTAATTTATCATCACAGCGATGTGACTTTGCTAATTATAATTTTCTTTTTCAGGTATGACTTCAGTTTCGTAATCTCGCGTTCGGTGAGTTGAAATTTAAAAAGTTTGCACTAGTTTATCAAGTGTCGCTTCGATGAGTCTGGCTAGTTGCAGACAGGATGTCAATAAGGCTTTTCAGCTCGCAAGCTGTTGATTTTTTGTTATTGTAAATTTCTTAGGAAAACATCGAATGGTAGGTCGGCAGGTTCATAAGATATGAAAATATAAAAAGACTCTTATGAAAGAAAGGCAATATTCTTGTTTTATGAAGTAAGGGTCCGGCAGAAATATTTGTAAAGGGGGTCACGTCTGCTGTCGATTCATGCAGGAAATGAAAAGCTGCCGGCCAAAGGTGTCATGATTACGGTTTTGCGATATGTCCACCGCCAAAGCCTACACTTCGAATGGA
This sequence comes from Tribolium freemani, assembly GCA_939628115.1. Lineage (NCBI taxonomy): Eukaryota > Metazoa > Arthropoda > Insecta > Coleoptera > Tenebrionidae > Tribolium > Tribolium freemani. The sequence continues at coordinate 19,423,066 of OW626785.1, forward strand.
CATTCTTCCAGATTTTATGTTCGTTCGAAAGAAGATTATGTCAGTTACACTGAGATGTTACGGCTTGCTTGCCGCTATTACAACTCTGGCGATATCTAAAAAACTTCACTCCGAACGACTGACGGCTAACCCGATTCCTTTTCGACGCCTCCACTCGCCCGGCGCATCCGCCATTTCTTAAGACAACTCGGATTTCGCCGGACAAGCCGTCAGACAAGTTTCCAAATAAAAACACCAAATTTTTTAAGCTATAACATGTATCAGAACGAGCCGAAAAAGTGTGGTTTTCGATTTACGGCCGGCTTTTCAGTTAGAAAAAAATTAAAAGTTCAACATTTTCTTGGGGCTGTTTTGCTACATAATGAAGAATAGACTTAAAACGGGAAATTTTATGGCGGCATTTGCTGTTTAAAAAAATATATAATGACTTGAAATTTGGTATACTGACCAATTTTTTCAACATTTATTTACCCCGTGATGAGAGCTGAAAGCTTGTTGTAAGTTTGGCGATCGTTCGGTGTAATTGGTTGCAATGCAGTTAATTTGTGCATTGGCATTCGGTTCACGGTCACGATCGATTTGTAAAACTATCGTGTCGGATTTGGTACGTATCTGTTTCGGGCGTTTATGACGCAATAAAACTAATTCTTCCCCATTCAGTCACAGCTTCGTAGCCAAAGTAAAAGCCGGGAGTGCTCTTAGCTTCATCTAAATTTTACAACTCTTGTAGGTACAGTTCTGAAAAGACGAGACATTTTCTCGAGCGAAACGCACTCGGAATGTTGATGTTCCGCCACTAAAACGGTCTTACGCATTCTAAGCGGTAAAATAACACAGAGACAGTAGTGCGTCGAGGAAATGAGCACAAAGAAGACGGACTTAGAGCAGTGGCCCCCGCGGGAGCTGCAGCCCCATCAATAGCGATCACTTATTTGGACGAATTCTTGCAACCACAGCCCCAATTATTCGAGCAAAAATTCATTATTTTAAATGTAAATAATGATTATCTTTTCAATTTCGTACAAGTGCCTTCGAGCTTCGAGCCCGGCTTTGTGGACGGATATATTTGTGTTTCATTCAATGGTCCCTTTGGTCCTGTCCTAATTTTCTTTGTTTTGGATTTTAAAATACTTTGCTCGGGGTGTAATTTGGACAAGGGTCGCTTTAAATACCTGGTTCACTTTGTTTGAAAATTGGACCTCGTTTTAATAAGTCTGAAAGCTCGAACCTAAAAATGAGCTTAAAATGTGGAAGTAAGAGTTTCAAACTTAGTTTTTTCCAAGTTTGGTGCAAAACTTATTCTATAGATTCTTATCACATTACGCTTCGAAGGCGTAATTACGGCGTGCCCAAGTTGTGTTGTTTTTTGGTTTTATAAGCGCCAAGTTTTTCATTGTAATAAAGTTCATCATTTTCGTTAAACTGCAAATATGTGTTTAAATGAGAAAAATTGTGAAATATGTTTGCTTAAACTCTTGTAAGAATATAATAAAGTTGTCGTCTGGTTGTAATAACAAGACGAGAGGTCTTGAGGAACAAATGTTTAATTGGTTTGAGTGTTGGAGCAGGGAGCGAAGTTGAGTGGAATACTCTAATGAGAAATCAATTCGGTATTGGTGTTGTCTGGATGTTGTATCATCATATTTATCGGTTAGTGAGCTTCGGGTGGCAAACAGTAAACTAACATAACCTGTTCGCCTATACTGCGAATGCAATTATTCAACCCCTTTAAGTTTAAATTGGATAATTAGTCAGAGAAGTAAATGCAGCAATAATTGCCTGAAAGCAGTCATTACGAACTTCGTAAAAGGACATTAAAATCAAAGTTGCAGTGTAACATTTCAGGATATATGGCAATAAACAAGCTCACAATAAGCGACATCAAACAGAATGCGAATTACACCAGCAATAAAACGATGAAGATAATTCTCAAATTCCGGGTCCGCTTCCCTCGTCACTTTCCGAAATGAATCAGAAAATTGGCAGGCTGTAATCTTTGATTAAAGAAAATTGTTTCAATTATATTCCAATTGAGAGTGCGAGGCTTTGTCCGTTCAAGTTTCAATTACGTGAATTTATCAGGAACAACAAAGCGTCTAAAATTGTGTTGATAAAAGTGCCTCGAACCAATTAATTTCGAGCAGAGAGAGAGCGAGCCGATCACTCGAAAACAATTAAAAAGTCAAATGAATTATTGCGAGCCGGTTTTCGGGCTTGGGTTATCTGAACGCAGGTTCCGTCGCGGCTTTCCGTTTCCGGTTAAACCGATCACAAGTCTAACCGGATCATCGGGAACCACGCTCGGATTCATGACGACACTTTCGACGGGATATGGTCTACCTTCCGCGTACATATTGCCGCATTTAAAATTTACCGGGCACTTGTTGGAGCCTCCGACTCGCTTAATAAAATTAACAAGAATTTTTTTGAACACCCTCAATCCGGCTGACATTCATTTCACTTCGCGCCGTAAATATTTTACTCGTAAAGGTACATAATGGCAGTAACTGTAAAAGTTGTATCCTGATTGCGTCAGGACGAGGCGTTATCTCCATCAACGTCCGTCCGATTCGATTTTTACACACCGCCTGAACTTTTCACTCATTTGAGTCATCAAACAGAAGAACAGGATAGAGAGTACAATGTTAGAACTTTTTAAAAATCATTTCTGAGGGTACTTTCAAGGTTTTTAAAACCGGTAAGCAACTACGGAGGATTGCCACTTTTTCGTAACACGCCACTGGTTTGAGCTCTCGTCGATTTTTGTTACCGCGACTTTAACAACCCGGATAATAATTAAGTTCTGATAAAACAGAAGCGAAATAAAAATCACAGATAAGATCACTCGTTAAATCATCGGTTACTGGTTTATTGCAATTTTTGAGTTTTGAAGGTGTGATTAAGTTGTTTTAATTGGCTTTTTGAAGTTTTCCAAAGGCGATTAACAAGCAAATTGGACATCATTAAAAATATTCATATTTTGCGTGGAGCTGCGGAAGCGTGTAAATTGGCTGTAGCTCAAACGGGTACAAATGGCTAAAATTAGAATTATTTTATACGGTTCGAGAATTACATTGACAGAGAATGACAAAGCGGAGCCGCCGATTTATCTTTATTGATATATCGATTACATTGTAAACAAACTAATCAGAATAACGGCTTGTTTTATTTAATTTCTTTCGAGTAAACATCTTCAAGTTGTCAAAGGCGACGAGTACATTCCGTGTGAAACTTGTGAAGCAATTAGTTCATTCGCGACAAATATAATCGAGTTTTGCAACAAAGCGTCAACCGAAAATTCGATTCTCTTCCGTGTCAGATCGTTAGTTCTTAACCTGATGACAGGCGAGAGATACGCCAACACTAATTTATACTTCTATAATCTAAAACTAACTATATTTTGTTTATAATGAAAAAGCAATTTGGGTTAAGGCTCTTATTCAATTTGCAATTCGTGCTTTGATGTGTTTACCATTAGGGCGAGCTCGAGACGGGAAGTTTCTACTATTTTCAATTTAATTCAGACATCGACCGAGTGCTTTTTTGTAATTATAATTTTTAAGCAAGTTCTTTGTAATTCTTACCTGATTAATAACGAAAGTGGAATAAAGAAGTTTGCGCCTAATGAAAGGAGCCTCGCGTCGCGGAGACACTGGTAATTGTAAATAAAGCAAGTCATTAGTTCGCAGGCAATAAAAGCGCAATTTCTCGACTTTTCATAAATTTTAAACTGAAAGTGCATTAATAAAACCCTTCAAAACTCTTCTAAATTCCCCTATTTTGTGAAAATTCGTGTTTTACGACTGGCAAAACCAAAACTTTCCCGGGATATATCCCGACTCGGATTTCGATGCATCTGACACGAAACGTAATTTTCAATACTTCAATATCAGGAATGGGACGGCCAACGTAATCCCGAACTACTTACCTAACTGGATTACTCTGCAAATGCCATTCTGCATTTGCAGCGTACTCTCTGAATTTTACTGGCCGATGAATAATGCATATATTTCCGATCACCGAAGAATTCGACACAATAAACCTAATTGGCGTGATGTGGGTATTAAACAAACGCGAGTTGTTTGATTCTGAGAAAGCGGACTCGTGATGGACGATGAAAATTGAACCTTTGTGTTTGGTCATAACGGATTGCTAATTAGAAAAAGGCAAGGAAAGTTGGGTGTTCTCACTTGAAGTTTTACGGCTTTGTAACCTACTAGTTTCGTCAATCTTTTCTTTATTTACACTCTCTTCCTTTGTCAAATCTGCGAGTCTATTAAATTGTTTTCCGTTTTCAAGGCTGAAAGTTTGACGGTGCGGTGAAATATTTAATATAGCCCGTCGAGCGACCGTAAAACACAGTGAAGGCCTAAACCGCCGTCTGCCAGAAAATGGCGTAAACTCGATAAAATTGAATTGTTCAATATTTACTTTATCTGGCGGCAATTCATTGTGCGTATATGCGTTTTGTCCGTGTTCGATAAATCGACTTAGTAAATTGAGTATAGAGATACGAGAGTTCGATAAAATACAGCTATTACAGCAGGAACAAGATTGCACAGATCCTCTCGCTACAATGTCACAGGTTTATGGCTTTTAGCGGTGCTAAATTGAGGCGAATAACTCGCAGCCCTGGAAATAATGAAAGTCGGCGCTATCTGGCCTCTTTATGTACTTACTTATTATCCTGTTACGCGCGGATTTATCCCGAGGTCTTGAACACAAAATCAAAATTCGACAGAGACGATTCATCGACCAAGCGGAACACGACTACGACACAGACGCCAGCCTTTGCTCCTCCATTCGACTTGGACCATTCTCGACAGTCATGCACCTCTTTAAACAAAGGATAATTACGTGCTCTATTGTGGGCCAGAATCGTGTGCTGCACACCAAAGACGCCGTAATAATTAAATATTATTTTTCGGCTCGCACACAAGGAAATCATCAAAGGAGACGTCCTCGTCTTCCTGGCTTCCAAATTCGAAAAACTAAACGAAAGGGTACTTCAAAGTGTTCTCAGACGAATTTAACAGAGAAATATTTGTGCAAGGGTGTGAGCTTTGGCTCAGAGTTACTGAAGTTTTGGCGAAATGGAACAAAAATGGAAAAACAATTAACAAATTTGTTTTAGTATTCTTTGAGATTTCAAATCTTTTTCTCCCAATTCCCCCTTTTGCAAAAAGCAAAAAACATGAAAGATAGAAAGTTTGACCTAAAAGTTTTATTTTTTACTTTTTCCGTTAGAGTGTCCTCTACCCTCGCCTCTACCTTTTTTTTTTTACTTTTTTAATGCTAATTTTACTTTATTTTGTTATGTAATTCTTCAAAAAAATACACTCAAGTAAATGCATGAGGTTTTTTCGTTTATGGAGTTTGATGACGATAGTTTTATTTTAAACCAAAATTACCAACTTCAAACATATTATTTTAATTATTGTCTCGTTTCCCTTACATAAAAACCACTTACATAAAAAAAGGTTTTTGAAAACTCTGATTTTGATCTTTTTAACAACAATTTCGGATACCTTGGGCCCAGTCTCAGTCTAACCTACTTTTCTTACTTCTAGTTTCCAAAAGACTAATTTTTGGATAACTGGAAGCTCTCATAGAGAGTTCGTTAATACTCGTTTTTCGGGTTCCGTTTTTTTCTTATATTTTCTGATGGGCGGTAAAACTTGAAATTCTCTGGACATAGAAAAATCAGGTTTCGAACAATTGTTTGTTACTGAAATCGTGTGAAAAGTGTATGTTGCAATAATCGATCTGCATGCGAGGTGTCGCAATGGAGCACATCGACGGCGGCGTCGTCGTCGTCGTCGGCGTCTCCGCGCCAAGACGAGATAAATATTAAATATTCATCATGGCCGCAACACGGCGCGATCACCGGCCGCATATGAATGAGGCATTAAGACGCGATCTAAGGACACGCAGCGCCGTCTAATTTATGATAATCCCATAAAGTGTATTTTGACTGCAAAATTCAATTCGTGCCGTCTTCAACCTATTTAGGTTTCTTATTCGATTAAAGGAAATTTTCCACGTTAAATTTAAGATTACAGCGAAAACAACGCCAACGATTTGCATTCCACAAGCGCCGCCGACACCCCAAAGAAACCTCAGCATCCGAAATTCTAAATAAGACAAACTACACCTCCTCCTGGCACAATTATCCTTATGAAATGAGCGTGAAATTTAACTAATGCCCCAAGGGTTTGAACAAGCTTTTTTACGCTTTGAGTGATAAATTGAGGCGAATTTTTCAGTGCTTTTGATTTATATAAATTAATTAATTACGTCAGAAAATAACTCGAGTGTTACAAATGGTATTAAAAACGGTAAGTTATCTCGAAACAAGCTGACAAGAAATAATATATTTTAATTGATAATTTTGTCGATTCGAGGCGAAACGATTTACTATGAATAAAATACAAAGACTGGTGAAAGACAGGATTAAACTTCAATTCAGTCATTTCTCCTGAATAGAGAACGGTATTTTCATAAATTATGAGGGTTTCGTCTTGGCGAGAATCCTACTTACCTACCGCAACTCAAAAGTTGTGGACATTTCTGGAGCATACTGTATACTAAAAAATTTAAATTTCAAATAGGCAGATAAGTACATAAATTGAATCAGCCCGGCGAGATTGTTAGAGACAATCTCAGTTAACGAAACATTTCTGGAAATAAATGCAGAAAATAAATTACAGCAACTAAGCCCTGATGTTGGAGTTTATTTACATAGGTTTTTCCAACAGATCGTTTACCCTACGAACTTGTCCGCCGGCACGACTTAATTGACAATAATTTATCGTGCATGAATTGTTAGTCAAATTGTAATGAAAGCTCGAAGGTGGTCATTTGACACAATTGCAACTGACAAATTAATGGAAAAGCTGTAATTTAATAGTAGAAAGACACATGAGCCTAATTGTTTTTTTATTCAGAAAGCTTTCAACGCATTCAATAAAGGTGGTTTTGACTTACGCCTTCGTTGCTAATTTTTTAAATTTGGACGAGTAATTTGGAATATAATGCGTCCATTGAAGGCTACATTTGTTATGAGAGCCGCATTGTTGGAGTTAAACCGTTGTCAAACAAACTAAAACGGAGCCATCGACACAGGCGTCATTTAACAAAGGATTAACTAATTTTTGGGATCAAGTTTTAGCCGTTTCACTGCGTTGTGTTTGCAAATGTTGCTCAAGCTTTTAAGCTCTCAAAACTGCCCAAAAATTTTTTTCTCTCAAAGCAGTTTGTTTTTTCACACACAGTCAAAAAGTCCGCAAATGAACTGTGTAAATCTTGCTTTGAATGTTGTTTGTATTGAATTAACTACAGGCCATATAAATGTTTCTTTGCGTTGATAATTTGCACGTAACGGTAGCAATAGGCAAGTTTTTGTTCGAGCTGCGTTAATTTAATTTTTGAAGAGCTGACATAATCCAATTGTTGGTGAAACCGTAATCAAGCCGTCGTCCGTCTCTCCAAGTCGGCATTTGGCAAGGGTTAATTTCGTCCCGATAACCTATATGCGACCCTATTTCCCGCTTCATCATCGGCTCCGAGTGCGATTATTTATTCCTGTTGCGGCTGACACCCCAGATTGCTAATATAATGAATCTACGCATGTTTTCGCACATTCGCCAACCGTAATTACTAATCTGATCCGACAAGGAGATTAGCCGGAGTAATCCGGGTCGGACGGCGTCCATCCTGGCCCGCTTTGAACTGTTCAAAGGATGAGATCGCAGGTGATTTTATCATTTTTATTGTCTATCTCGGTGATGGTTGCGGTTCGTTAGACCCAACGCTGCACTTCGATTCGAGCAAGTGTCGCCCGTATTTACACAGAACGGTGCTGTACTGATTATCTGGGTCGCTAATCTACTTTCCTCAGACTCTTCTGCCATCCTCTACTTTCCACAACTTCATCGTAATTAGTTTAGGGCAGGTGATGGTAGGAAAATGGGGAAAGGCCGCAACGTTTTATCACGACACGACATTCTACTCACAAACTAACCGGTGAAAGATTTTCTTTGAACTTGAGTCATCCATAATAATATCGCTTCGGATACTTTTACGGATTCGGGCGACAACAATGCCCGCGGATAGTGTTTACTAGAGTTAGACTCACATAAAACATTCCCTTTAATATTGAAATTACTCCGAATATTTCATCAAGACGGTTCCGAAAGCGAAACGAAACCCAACTCTTTTTCATATATTAATACGTAATATCGGAAACATTTTTCATTACATACTTGAAACTATCTTTCCCTTGTAATTTTAAACAATGTGCAGGTAGGAAATCGGCTACTTGTGTTTAAAGATGTTGTGAAAGCTCCTTACTGATGGAAGAATATTGAATGGGATGGGTTAAATATCTAGAATCAATATTACGCATAATGTGTTTGTATTTCGTGCGTAAAGTTAAACATAACCGTTCGACCAATATTTATTTATTCACAGTCACACAAACACAAACGGTTAATTCGTAATTCATTCTATCGTCGCTGTTATTGGATTCGTTCGCATTGCAAACCATTAGATAAATTAGAATTGAAATTCTTGGAATATTTGGTAAAGTGAACATAATGAGATATTTTAGCAAATTGTAGTCAGTTAGTAGGTTTCCATATTCAAAGCTTGTTTGTTTAAGTTGGATCGATTTGTATTAGAGTTTTAATGCCCTACGTAGGACTGTGTTCAGGAAGTGTGAAGGATGATGACCTCGCTATTGAGGATTCTGAGCGCATACCGTCCTCCGGTTCGCAGATAAACTCATTGCATTATTTACGTTCAACGAGGTAATAATTTAGACCGAATTTATTTGTCCTCGGAACGAAACAGACACAAACTTGCAACAAGCGAATTCCCCTTTGAAACATTGATAAGTAATAAATCTAAGTGCAAGCAATTCAACTTTTGCACTCGATTAAAAAAGGGTTGGGGCTGGATGCCGAGTAAATATGAATGAAGGGCAAATCTTGGTAAACGTTCGAATTTTACGATTCCTATTCAAGTCCAATTCGGAAAAAACCGCACGAATAAATGGAATGCCGCCGTCCAACTGGTTCATCGTCACAAGGCAGTGTTCCGGAGTTGGCGGAACGATTCCGGACGATTCCGGTCAGCTGTACACAAGTTATATAAGCTCGGATGGTAATGGCTGGTCGGTCACGTGACTAAGCCGGGTTGATTGCCAGGGTCGGCGTTTCGATTGTGGCCATTCCCGGACCCGATACATCCATAAATCAACACTGGGAAACCGTTTGATGACCTCCCGGAACATTTCAAAGACTTGCCCCGCCAATAACTCCCATGAAATTTAAACGACGATTGGATTTAATTCAACGGTGGAAATGTGTGCATCGGGAGTAATTGAAATATCAATAATGGAAGAACTACAAGATGTCATTTGTCCCCGATTGCTGCCGCTGCAGCTCATCCCATTCATCATCGCGAACTAGAGCCTGACACATACATGATCGCTCTATTGTGCGATATCGAACCTTCGAAACATCTCGTTTTCATTAGGAGCGTATGCAAATGTTGTTACGACACACATCACTATCTAATGCGTCCTTTTCAAGTGCTTGTTTCAATTATTGATCAGCAAAGCCGGATTACTGAACACATCCCGCGTTTGTTTTACCCTACAAGACTGATTATCGAAATGATAAATGTAGCTACCGGATCTACTGATCTGTGAAAAATTTGTACATTATTACACTGTCTTTAATCCGGTCACACTTGTTGTAATTTTAGAAAGCTCCATAAAAAAGGTATAAAAATGACGAAATGTTGTAATTCTTTGCTATTATATCATCAATTTTCTTTGGCATGATTTTAGCTAAATCATTTTTTGCATCAAGAAGTATATATTTTTAAAATATTAGATTAAAACTTAACACCATCTCAACATCTCAACTATTTCACCCTCTACATATTAGCTGTTTCAAAACTATGTAAACGCCAACGTCGCATTTTACCAAATTATTTTTTTAAATAAGATTGATAAAAATGTAAAATAGTTATTAATAATTAGACCTCTCATTGCAACTATAAATTACATTGGCTATTAATTTTTTAAAGTACATAAATAATTTATAACAACTAATTTTGAGAGAAAATGCGACGTTGGCGTTTACATAGCTTTGAAACAGCTTATATGTACCTATTATATTTTTGAACAATAATCCTTTTTCAAGATCATTTTTGAATCGCTGTGACACTGTGGTGTCAAAATTGTTTCAGGCATAGGTGTAGGCACTATAGGCTGTTTACAGAAGCTGGAGCTGCCAACTCTTTTTATTAAAAGTATCACGAATAAATTTGGTGGTATGTGGTACCAGTAGAAAAATTTTGGCAAGCTGGTCTTTGAAGGCGCGTTATTAAAATGCGGGATTGATTGGTCCGGCACGCAGGAGATATAAATCACTTTCGTCGATATACAAACGTTGTTTACGCAGACTTTCGCGACATCAATAAGGGAAAATTATTATAAATGTGTTCTCCATCATTGAATCACGTGCTATATATCAAAAGCACCAGGCGGCCGGCCGCCTACCTGACAAACCCACTATCAACCGATTCGTTCAATATGTGCACGAAATCGGTTCTCGATCGCGAAACAATGCGGCAGAAGGAGCTCGCTGTGACATAATTTCTGATTCGAATCTCTTTGAATTTCTTTATTTTTCTCCAATTGAATTTGCTCTATTTTACGGCTCGTTATGGTCCATTTAATTTCGAGACGTTAAACCCTTTGATAGTGCGCGTGAGAGCTTCCGGTTTTGTTTAATTAGTGTTCAGTCTGGATGTTTCATCGCTTTCGCTTACAATAAGCTCGATAATTTTTTATCTATAGCAATAAAGGGATAAAACGCCTGCATTAAAGGAGCTTTAAATTGAAAGCGGATTTGAGCTGCTTGTCAGAGAACCCTTTTTTACACTACGATTCCCTGGAATTAGTAGAGGAATTTATAAAAATGCCACAAAGAAATGGAAGAGATAATTTAGTTTTAGCATTAGTAAAAAGCGTCAAGGATTATCACGTTTTAAAGATTTATGGGAATGGAATGCAAGTTTCAACGCTTGATCCCAACGCGTTATCAATTTTTTCAAAGCTGGGGTTTAACAAATTCCTACCATTTCGCTGGTTTCGAATACAATTTTGTTTGCTGCCACTTGGGCGGGAACTTTATTGCTTCCAGCTCTTGGCAACTGTTCAAGAAACGCAGAAACGGTTTCTTCATTGACATCCAATCGTGCGCATTTAACAACAAGGCATGTTCCACATCAAAAGAGCTAAATCTTGACCATGAACAATTATATATGCGAGTCTTGGTTTCGGGATCCCGTAAACAAGGCTTACGTCGAGATTGAGACGAGCTTAACTCCGGAAAATTTTATGTTCGCTTTATGAGGACAACGCTGATTTATATTCACACTCGATGGATCGCGACACGTGCATCTTTGCTATGAATTACTTGTGTTGGTGTGCGAATTGTTACAAAGCTTCGTCGCTGATTTAATAAAAATGTATCGCGGAGGGGAGTGCTTATTCTCTGATTGCTGATTCTGTTAAGTCCTATAACCAGTCGGATAAAAAGTTGCGCCTGATTGGATCGCTTATCAGAAAATTGATTACAATTAAGTTAGGAGTATTCTTCAAGAGAGGCTGATGAGTATTAAAAAATTCTATTAGGGCGAGACGTTAATAATGTATCTTGTTTGGTTGTTGCGAGAGTGAGGGATGTTCCGTCTTATGTATTGTTAAAATTTTCGGCCAACTTCTTTCTTACGGTTCACGTTTATGGTTAGCAGCATCCTTGTAGGCATTAAATAAACATTATTTCGTGGCTCAATAGCAGGGGTGCCGGGACAGATGGCGTCCAGAGTTGCCGCTGTACGTTATGCACGGGAATGTTTGTAGATGTGGCGTGTGTTAACAATACACTCGAAGAGCCCGGAATTATTCCGCCACAAGCTGGCGCGGACCATGATTGGCACGCAACACATAGTTCTGCAGAAATTGTAACAAGTGATAGTAGAAGCTGTAGAAGAATTAGCTCAACTTGCAGCCAGTTTAACAACAAAAAATTTACAAAAGTTTTTTTACTTATTTCTTTAAAACCGTGTAATGGATTTTTGAAATTTCATCAAGTTAGGATAGAATTGTGCATCACGTGTCGTGAATGGATTCTAATCATGTCGGTGATCCATGCGAGGGCAACATCTTCTTTCAAACACTCGTTAGGAAGTTTCTTTCTCGAACAACAGATGAGCATCGTTTTTGGGGACAAATGTCATTGCAGCGACCATTTCTGAAAACTGCCGTGACGCAGATGGGCTGTTATAAGATTGCGCGCGTCCGAGCGGCGATAATGGCGTTCACATTTCCCCGAATACATTAAAGAAAAGAACACGAAGGAAGAAGTTGTTTGGGTTCTCTCCAGTAGGTATCGCGACCAATTAAATTTCTAATCTGGCAGCTCTTGCTATCTATGGTACGGAAATGGTCCCTTGTGCGTGACGGAGTCGGGGGAGTCTTGCCATTATTTTTGTATATATCCTAATTTTTCATTTAAACTTTGCTGACTTGACAAAAGTTTATAATGGAATTTCAGACTTGCTAATTTAAATATTTTTTGGCACGGCGCACGTATTTTGTTCTTGAAGTAACGATAGTTGACACATCTTGTTCGGGATCATTTTTCCGGGGCTAATATTACTGATGAAAATTGTATTCGGCGTTTGCATTGGCGGAAGGCGATCGCTTTATCTAAATTACATTAAGAAAGTCTGGTATCAAGTCGGCACGATAATGAAACATTCTGGTTAAAGCGCCCCAGTTGGTTTAAAGAAATTGAGGAGCATATTGCAGCGAGAAATGCTCTTGAAGTTTAAACGATATTCCAGTTAGCATTCGGGAATTTTAACGTTCTTAATCCTATTAACCGAGATGGGGAACGGCGCCGTCCCTCTCCCGGCCTCACATTTCTCGGTTTAGTATGAATGACATTACAATTACAAGTTCAAGTATCTGGAATCCGATGGCGGGCGGGGTGATTAAATATCGGAGCTCAAAGTTACCACAGTGAGTGTTGCAACCCGAGCAGTGGACCAGAAACTTGCTGTTCACCCCTCGCATCCGAAACCTCCCTCGATATTTTGGCCGGCTGCAGACGTGAAACTTGAACATATGTAAACTCATTTCGCCTTCGGTAATGGTCCATTATGACTGTCTCTGCTAAAGACTCTTGAGTTGAGTCGAGAGTCCCCGATTTCTGGGCCTGTGCTAGACCACCTGTAGTTTGCATACGCCGCTGCCACGTATAGACTGCCACCATTTCGTTAACGAGTTTTAATGAAAGGAATCGCGATCCAATTTCATCGCCATATTTCACCTCCTTCCTCCAGCGCCGATCTCGCCCAATTATCCCGCCCAACTTGATCGATCTTCGAAACTCTGAAACGCTCCGCTACTCCGACGTGATCAATCCAACACACTGACAGCACACTAAAATAATACGTAATTGCGAAATATTAGAAAATGTGACGAGACCTGCCCTCCACCGCCTCATCAAACAGTCGTTAGCGGCCCAAATTATTGTTTACACACGAGATAGCGGGCTCAAAGTTATTGGCTGCTAAAGATAAGAAGAACACGACGCCGTGCAAACTACCACCTCATAAAGGATCTCCAGCACCTCTGCGCCAAAGGATCACGACAATCAGAAAAGTACTAATTGTTTTTTTTTTCTTACAACTGACTGCGCCAATTTGACATTGGTCAATACTTTTTGGGTTATTTCCCTTGGCCAAAACTTGAGCAACAAAGTGGCGTTGAATGGGGCAGAGGCCGCCCCCTCCAATAAAACGGCCGTAAAATCCGTCTAAAGAAGTTAAATCTTGTCAAAAAGCAATAAAACAAATCTCAATATTTGCATCATATAAATTAGAAAGAAGGTTGCAGTCGTAAAGCGAGATGAACTTATCTCGGGGCAAGCCGTAAACTCCTCTGATGTTTTGTATACACACAGAAATCACCCAAATTCATTACGTTTATAGTATACATGTGAAAGTAATTCCTGGTTTATTCGGCGAACGGCTTACGTTGTTGCTACAGTTTTACAACATGCTTTCCAAACCATCAAACTTCCACAAAAACATTCGATGCAAAAAATCGAACTGCGGGCATTAGACATCAGCACTCTGTTTTACTGCTAGGAAATAAAACAAGGGAACTCTAATCAGAACAGATCCCTGATGGTTGACTCGAATTATTCCGGGACGGTTTAAAACCAGAAGTGCTTCTTAGAGGTCAACCTCCTCATTCGGAATCAATTTAAAGGCGAACTCGGCTTGAAATTAATTATCGAGAAAGCTTTCGGAAAACCGCTATAAAAGAAGAGTTGACATATTTTGTGACTTTGTCTCTTGCTTGTTGTTTCCGTAATGACGAATGTGGCCGTCACTTTAATAATTATTACGTTTGCTCCAACATCCGCTGCGCATATTTACCGCATTCCTCGAGTTTTACACTTTGTGCATGTTTTATTCATGTCTCCACTCAACTGGTAAATTGTACAGCTCAACAATCAACATACGCGGATTTCGGACACATTTGCAATTATTTCGGAAAAAGAGGCGCTTTGTTCCCTCGTTTAATATAATTCCGGTGTTGTGACGACGATCCTGCTAGAAAATTAATGAAGTTTCTAAGTCACGTAGTAAATACTCTCGCAGCAACCCTAATGCTTGAATTTAAGCGAGTAATGTGTTGGAAATGTATCTCTCTTGAACGTTTCACACGCAGCGGAAATATTACATGAATTTTGTTGCATGCATTCTAATAAAATTTCATTGTTTCAGGTACGTAACGGGGCGAGCTTGGGGCACGTACGTATTTTGGTTCATTAATATTTCGCAAAACTCAAAGGAAGAATGAAAATTAAGTTTCTTTCACGTCAAAGTGAACTTTTAATTAAATCGCTTGCATGGTTTTGCGCCGATTGATCCGGAATTATTTTTCCAACAAAAGTGCCAGTCTCACCGGAGAAGTTTTGGCTTCAATTCTTTCATGTCAAGTGAAGCAAGCGATCGAAAATTTGATATTAAACTTGTTGATTACATTCCGTACATCTTCTCGGTTTACTTTTTCAAAATAAAGCCCTTCTAAATGATCTCATTATTTTAAATTATGGCGGTCATTAATATCACGTTATCTCATCACTCGGGACTTATGGCCGCGGTGGTATGATGTATTATTTTCGCACTTATTAATGGTCACCGAAATTTATTAGCGACGGTCTATTTTTCAAGTGATAACGAATTGTGGTGCACTTTGATGTTATGGAACATAAAATTGTGCCACTTGTACGTGCTAAACAGGTAGAACGTGTTGCGAAAGAAACTTGTTTCGAGGATAGTAAACACACACATCACGGCATATCCAAGAATTCACTGATGGCATTCTTACGCAGGACACGGCTTCGTTGTAATTTTTCTCTCTCGGTTTCGAGGATGAGTATGTGGATGACCTTTCTGGAACCTTTCAGCGACATTTTAGTCCAGCCAACGAACCAGTAGTAGTTTTTAAACAAAAATTCTGTTCCCAACTAGGTACAGACACTTTTTTTGACTGTTTAGTTTTTTGCCGGAGATGAAATAGAGAAGTTTGGTAAAACGAAACACAAACAGTGACTTAATTATATGCTCCACAATGTAGTTAGTTAACAGGAAAGTTGTTTAACAATGTGACTGATTGCACACCCTTAACGATTGTAGTTGCTTGTGTGCAGTTAGTTTGGAACTGCTTCAGCCATTACAACTTGTATTGCAGTTGGCATCTTGTCAGTAGTTATAATTCGGTGGATGAAAAAATGTTGAATCCCCATACAGAGCGAAAAATAAATCATGCCAGAACACGATTTCGGTTCTCATCATCTCGTTGGAATATTTATGTTTTCTGGTGGAGATTAATCATCGGCAATTCCGTTCGTCAACTCGCTAATTCGACAGGTTTGTGCGGGCGAAATTTATTCGATGCCGGTGGCCAAGACCGCTCTAAATCCCGTATATAAACTCCAATTTCGTTCACCTGACAGCCTCCGTAACATGTGTTGATAGAGTTAGGAGTTGGCCGGAGCACGTAGACAACTCTGGAAACACAGCGAAGAAATACGGTAGTTGTTTTTCCAGCGGAACGTTTTATGTCCTGCGCGACCTCGATGAGATTACACTTTTCGAGTTAATGCAAACCTGAGGATTACATTTAATTTGCATTTTTAGAATGCTGATACAACTACACAACTTTACAACTTTGGACAGGTTATTAGCCATGTCGCGCCGTTTGCCCAAAGGATTTTTTGCAGAGATAAAGCCGAAATATGACAACGGCGAGTTTGCTTAGACGCAAATGTTTGTTTTTCCAAACTATTTTTTCGACAACCGGCAATGAGAAAACGGACGGAAGGAGTGGATGTGTTTGTCCTGGATTGTTTATGGGCGAGTTTAGTATGCATGACTCGTGTTCCTCGACCGCTGTACTGGAACATGTAAATGTGCTATCAATTTATTGCTTGTACATTATATTGCTTCCATCGGGTGGTGTATAGCTGGTATTACCTGATACACCATAATAAAATTCATGTTCCTTCGGTGCTCATTTATCATTGGCTTGGCGGTACTGCATTTTTAAGGAACGCTAATAACACGCGAAAATTACATTCGATTACGTAATTATACACTGCAACCTGACCAGCAATCCCGGTCTTGCCATTTTAGGCAGCGACAAAAAGACAACGCTTATTTATTGGCCGAAAACCACATGCTTCTTAAATTTAATACAAGTGCTACGAAGTTGCAAAAGCTTGAAAATGTGTCAAAGAATGTATAAAACTTTATTCATCCATCAGTTGGTTTAGTATCGTCTTTCTTTTTCCACACTGTAGGTACTTATTTAGGAGTACTTATTTATTTATTTTTCTGTTTAGCTTCCTCCTGAATCTCCTGTTATTTATTTTTTTTTTCGGTGTTTTTGTCGACGGAATAGGTACCTATATCAGAATGTATTATAAATACTTGTCATTTTTAGTTCTTTCTTCAATCTCTCTTTTCAATCTCAATTTCTCATCACTGCATAAGTTTTGTAGGGCATGTTCAGCAGATTCACTTTGTGGTTCTTTTTCTCCATTGCTCTGGGAATTCTTTTTTATTGTTGTATCTTATGTATCTAATGGGAAAAATAACCAGGTTCTTTTCTCTCAAATTTTATTCACAAACTACGTGTTTCGGTTAATAATTAGATGGCCTTCGTCAGGCCTAAGTTACACGTAAACTTTCTTTTTGGTAGAATAGTTATTTTTCTGTTTTACTCTACGTTTTGTCTGTTATTTTTATAATTATTTTGACCTTCCTTTCATTTCTATATCTCTCTTCGTTCCGCTTGCTTCTCGAGTAGGTATGTTTTCCACACTTATTTCACCGATTCTATCGTCTGGCTGATTTGTTTAGCATATTTTTGTTTTCTGTGTTTTCTCTTTTCTTCACAACTTCCTTAAATAAGAAATGTTTGTTTCCGAATGTTTTTTTGGGCTAAATCCCACATTTTCGTCTAGTAAATACATTTTTCTCTTTTTGCTTTGCACTTTTTTCTATCAGCACTATAGACAATGTTGAATGGAGTCAACGTCCTTTTGTCCATAGCCTTGGGGATCCTACTCCTTCCATATTTTTACCTATTATCTTTGTATCCTGCTTATTTGCCTTTTTCTCCTTCCATATTTTTACCTATTATCTTTGTATCCTGCTTATTTGCCTTTTTCTCTGTTTGTCTTTTATTTTTCCCTTTTCTCGTTACATTCTTGATTTCCTTTTTCGTATTTTGGCATTATTATTGTAATAAAAAATACTGCTGTATTTTGATGGCTTTGGCGTGGTGTCCATCTTTGCGAGTGTAGGGAGTGCATTGAGGGCAAATTGCGTTTGAGTTTGTCTTTGAGTAACCTGTGGTGCGCCCCTCTGATCAAACAAGGAATTGTAAAATAAAGAAAACCAAAGTCATTCCATTTCGAGCGGTGGCGTCGAATTCCAGTGAGAGTTTGATCCGTTTCCGAGCTTGCGGCCCCTTGACCCTCCGCCAATAAAACGCACTCCGGCTTAGACGTCACATCAAAATTTCAGGCTCGCCTTTTCTCTCCGGAGTTCCGGGCACGCATCTCTGAAAAACCCTCGTCACGACGTCGCTTTCGGCTGTCGTTTCTGTTTGGAGTCGGTCTAGGGGACGTGAAGGCGACTTTTGCGGTGCGAAGAGGTAGTTTATAGGCCTACTGAGACGTGGACGTGTCGGTGTCACGCGGCTGTTTCTATTTACGTGCCAAACTCTGGGCCGGGACGCCAAAGCTCCGGGGAGTTTTGGCTGTTGTTTTGCTGCGAGCGCGGCTTTACGGCCTGTTTTAATATGTATGAAATTTTCATGTATTTGCGGAGGATAATTTCTTGGTTTTAGAACAGATAGTAGTGACTCGTCATAAGATGGGAAGAGAGCAGTGGAAAAAGTTGGAAAAGTTGTAATGGGTTTTATGTACTTGTCGAAAGAAACATTATACGTGGCATAAATCATAGCATAACTATAATCGTTACAAACAAGTTCGGAAATGGGTTTTGGGGTTGTTGAGATAACTCGATACTAAAACGTTGACAATGAAGTAAACACATAAAATCGGCGAAAAAGTTAAGCATCGCTGCTCGCGAAAATAATAAGGAAGTGCAACCGTTCTTGGCGCAATAATTATCGTGCAACTTTCAGCAGGGATTTGATAAATAATACGTTGGAGCTGCTGTTATCTCTCTAATGGAGCTCGAATTCAGTTGGCGGAGAACGCAATCATAACGCCGAGCACGTATCGAAGACTTCTTAATTACGACTGTTTGTTTCTCTTTACTGGCGAAACTTGATGAAAAAAGCGATCGCACCACACGGTCCGATCTCAGAATCGTTATGAAATTAGGTCGGTGATAGGTGAGTCGATTGCATTAGCTGTTTTCCGGTTGAAGAAACTTCAGAGGGGAAATATCGAGAAGGGTGTCAGACCAAAGTAGACGACAAGAAGATCTGCCAGCGACAGCCTCTATCGGCTCGGCTAATAAACCAACCTCCTGTCAGGCCCCGAATAAATCGGGGATTCGTAAATTTGAAAAGTTTCTGCCATACCTCACCGACTATTTTCACATTTTCTCAACATGAAATAATATCGGAGGGAACTAATGAAATTGGACGTTAAATTGGAATTTCATCGATTTTACACGTGACAGTCGGGAATTTGCATTATTAAACTTACTGCTAGGCGGAAGGCTAATTTGGAAATTTTCAACTTTTCTTCGTTGGAGACATTTTTCTGCCAGTTGGAAATTAATGGGAATTCTTGTGAAACGCTACATCGATCAAACTTTACTCCTATCTCACTATCCAACCCATCCAAAAATCGGCCGCAACTTCGAAAGATTGCACGAATATGGAGATCTTCTTTGCTACGAGATTAACATTTCTAATTTATAATAACATTTTCACGCATTTTTATGGGATCTTGACCAAAAGCATAATGTTCCTTTTTTTCACGACAAAATGTATACAATGTGATCTAGAATAATAATAATTTCAGTTACTAACTTCTAATTACACTTGCACCTTGTTTTTGTAACATCTTTCTAATAAGCTACTATATGGTCTAAGATATTGCTGCCAAGTTTTTTTTTCCAAACTTAAGTGGCTCAGTCAGTAGAATTTGTGGAATTATTTTGTGGTGTCACATTTTCTGTATGTTCTCAGTGGGGAAAGTATTATTTTCGGTCTTTTTTTGACGAAAAGAAGCAAAAAATTAAGTTCTGTATTATTTAAAGGTAAAAGTAGCTCTGACAATTTGCAAAGGCTAGATTCATTTGCGAAGAGTATTTGTAAAATGAAGTTTGTTTAATAAAAATTTGGTGGTATAAGTACGCAAAATTGTTTTCTTCAACTAAAAATTTGAAGAATCTCTCAAATATTTTTTGCGTAATTCCACTCAACCTGTCCGTTTATTGGTCTGAAACGCCGCCTTTATCGACACGTCGGGCCTAAAATCTTCACATGTCATTAGCAGTCCGGTAATGGCCGAGGGAGTCATGGCCGGCTGCTGATGTCAACCTGCACAACTCGGTTCACCGCTCGGAACGTTCGTGACAACGTCGACCTGGTTGCACTTTCACCTGGTGACGTCATCCATTCAACCACGACACCATTCAATAACATAACACGCGACGATCCTGCCACAGAAGGCAATTTGCAGGATTTTTAGCAGGAAAGGAGGTTCCCACGTGACATGGCAAACGCGAAAATTTTCTATGCTGATTTGCACTCTGATACATATGTATGAGTTATTACGTGTTATCACCAACATCGGAGTTTTATTGTGGGATATTTATTTTTGTAATTGATATTCGAGAGCTCTTAATCAATAAAAGGAAAGCAAAAATCACTTGGTATCAATAGAAAGGAAGAAAGAATAAACCGCCTTGATTTTTTTATTTTATTCCAGACATCCCGAGAGAAATCTGATGAAAGAGGGTAAGAACGAGAATATGGTACTTGAGCCTCCTGGTGATCCAAACACAATAAAACATTTTTATTTCCTCCACAAATTTGGGGACAGCCTATATAGTGGTGGGGAAAAATTTACGACATATAATTATTCACCGTTACAACCCTTCTTAAAATTCCTAACTACCGTCTACAGCCGACTAAATTTCCTTTGTGCGAGACTTTAATGACACTTGTGCCACTTTGCTAATTTCTTATTTAAATCATGGTTCTTGAAAACTTTTTGAAACCTGCCTGAAAAACTTGTCAGTTCCCTGCGGCCCACTCTTGTGATTTTTTGTCCTACGAAGCAGCGATGCACCGCATCAAAAAATGATAAAAGTAAATAATAAACGCGTGTTTTTTATTGCCAAGCGATGCAGCTTAACTTTTCATTACTGCGTGACATTGTTTTGAATTAGCGCCGCCAACAATCGCAGTTTTTATATGACAAGGAGTTTAAATTTTTGATGAATACGATTTCAACACGGTTTTCCCGGTGTGTTTAGATAACAGCGCTTTAAATATTCGAAGCAAGTTGAACCCGAACAATGTTCTTTCGTTCGCATCGTTCATTTTCCGAATTCCTTTGGGAAATCCGGAAAGCTACTTTGTGTATGTAATCAAAACGTTCATACGTAGATGAGAGGCTCGAATTTAATTCGAACAAAAGGAACAGCTCCTTTCACATGTACCAGTAGTCTACCGACACGTAAATGGAGCAATCAGGGCTCTAATGCAATTTGGCAGTGAGAAGTTGCTGCTTTTAAGATGAAGACGCCGCCAATCCACGCCTTCTCAATTAACACGTTAAGAAGTGCGTGTGGGGAAGTTCCGGGAAATAAGTGCCGGAAATATTGATGTACAAAAAAAAACACTAAACTGGCTGTGCCTGACTTGTTCGTTTTGAATGGCTCCGAGTTGTATGTCGGCGGTATTAGCATGAACAAACTCGGTAGCATAACAAGTGTAAACGTTTCCGATTTGGGAGATGCTTTCCGGTAATTAGACAACAGTTTCCGTTCGTAAGCTTCTGGTCGTCTTGCTTGAAGGAACAGCCGTTGGCTCCCACGACCGGGGTCGGTAGTCTGTCTTTCCTCATGTTTATTTAAGTAGACTTTTGGAAATGGGAGTATATAACCCTCTCGATCACTCTTTGATTTTCCCTTTCATGAAAATGCGAACCGCGCCACTGACTGTGAAAACATCTCATCCTTTTCGCCATACAATCGAATCGTTTCGGACTTTGTGTGCATTTACGGTCATGCAAGCGCCTCTCTTAACAGAATGTGTCTCGGATTATATTCGATTTCGTTTTTCCGGACATGGCATTTTCTTCGAATATGTCTCGTGTGGATTTTCACTGATTTATTCACGAATATGGTTTAGCGTTTGTGCTTTTAGAGAACACCACCTTCATTACTTTTGCTTTGTAACTCCTCGCGTACGCTTGGTTGACTCCACTCGAGGCAGACGGGCAAAAAGTGCGCTCTTTCGAATGCATCTCGATGCAGAGAGAGCTCTATTTTTATGCACTTATTGACAGACAAATCGGCGTGTGTGTTCGAGACATCGCCGAGAAGCGACTCATGAAACCCAACGATCGGAATAACCGAGATTCAGGCCCGGACTGGGAGGTTTACAGAAAAAAAATTGTAACAGAGGGCCTTGAACTAACAAACTAGTCCGACCCTGCGGCGGGATTACGTATAAATTCTGGCCGATCTAATTGAAGAACTGATGTGGGGATAAGGCCTAGTAGTATTTCTGATGTTGCGAGACGCACTGCAACACATTACCGGAAAGTATAATGGCAGTTAAGCCACATTCCCAAGCTCCAGTTTCCAAATTGGTCGAAGCGACGCGCTCCAACATGATTACACTAACGGCGCTGCCAAAGTAATCGCCAAGACTACCACTTTCGCTTCAGTTGCCGGAGCAATAGCCTGGGTACATTGAAAGTGCATTAGATCAGTTTGCTACGTAGCGAGACGCAAACGATCGTAAACCTTGAGGGTCACACACTCCACATTATACGCGCTCGCACATAAAATATGTTAAGAGGTTTCGCGGCCCGAAGCGCGGATATTTGCCGATACAAAACTACTTTCAGACTGATATCTACGAGATACGACGCGCCGTTCCATTTACATTATTCTACTATATTGCTTCAGACAGGATCAAACCTGGCCGGATTTATACTTTTCTAAAATAAAAACATTGCGCGGCATTTATTAATCCAAGGAAATGGAAGCGTGTATAGCGAACACTAGAGGGACTTTATGGGAAATTTTGATCAACACCGAGTGATCCACTAGACGTTGATCGACGAAATGATTCCAAAATATTCAAAAAATCAGATTTGATTTGTTACTTACAGCAAATGAAGACAATGATACCAAAAGTAAACCTTATGGAGATAAACAAGACAAATACAGAACATTTGTACACTTTGTCAAGTTTGTTACAAAATGGCTTGAAAGCTTGTCTTTATTTGTACTCGTATTTTATACGACATAAAAGTGAATACAAGATTTTTGAATATTGAAAACCTAATTTAGAGACGATTTTGCAGGAATAGTAGGAAAAGTTCTAGGACGGAAATTTTTTATTTTAGAACGTTCAGCCTTAACATCCGTTTTGTAAGTCGAAATTTGCAAAAATGTCCTTTTTGATGTCCAGCGTGTGCCGGGTGGGCTTGAGCGTGCTAGCGCGTCCCGGTTTTCAGTTGGTGACAGATTGCAACGACAAAGGTGTAATTACCTGGGAAAAGACCTTAATTAAGCCATGCTATTAGCTCAGACAAGTTACGATTTTGTGTTAGCTTCGCATAAGGGCGTATAACTTCGTTAGTAATCCACTATGGACCGCCAGACTAGGCAGGCGTAGACCGCCGACCAGACCCACAAGTGCACTCAAATTAAATTTGATAGCATAGTCGCAATAGCGCTTCCGTCATATGCGATATTTCCCTCAGGTCCACTGCGTATATATAAATTAAATATGCATGTGGCGCTCGCATATGGGCAGACACCATGTGCCAAGCAAATTTACCTGGACGAAAACTATCAACACTTGTCGGCGCGAACTCAATTTGCAACTTCAAACGCTCCTGCTGCTGTATCAAGAAAAAATTTCCCAAGCGTTCGAAAATGAAACGATCAAAGTTGCCCCCATAAATTTTTATGGCCAATTTACGAGGTATAACTTGCCTCAAAATTGCTAAACACTTGTATGAAGAAAGATAAGTTTTTCTTTGCAATTGGAGCAGTTGTGGTCGGTGTGACATCTCGCTTTAATAAAGAAAGAATTTTGTTCTCTCACGTGCTGGGAGTAAAGAAATGAACAGGTTGATTTGCGATAATGGAAGTGCATTAGGGAAATTCGCTCCAGTAATGAACTAAATAATTCATAAGTCGGGCTTATGATTTAACATCTGTTGCAGTTTTTAATAAGATACCGTTAATGATCCTCGCAAACACCGGAATTTTTTCTCCGCGCAGATGGGATTAAATTAAAATTACTCCTCTTGTTTCGAATTAATGTTCAGACAGTAATCTCAAAACAAAAATAATGAAAAAAGTATTGAAAATATTCCAGTTATACTCTTACATTTTGACTTCGTTTTAATTAAATACATGCGAAGACGTAACAGAATTTCTTTCTCAAAGAAACGTACCGTGAATACCTCCCAATTTAAAAATTCCTAACAAGTAAAAAGTGCATTTCAGCACGCCTCACTGATGAAAACTTTGTTACCTCCAATTGAAATCGATGACCGGCCAATTTAGATACACTTATCATCGATTCTACATGCAAATTGCTGGATTTATGGTAATTGGAACGATATCAAACTCGTCGATTAAAGGCCAAACTGAACTCTAGAAAACTTCCTACGCCAAAAAAAAAAACAAATGGATTTTTTTATCTCTCGAACCGGGAAAAACAAATGAGTTTCTTTATCAAGAACGTCATAGATCAATAAGGTCTTCTCCTCGCTGTGGGTATCAGAACTATGCAGCAGCGGTCAGGGCAGCCAACCCCATCGACTAAGTAAAACACACTGCCCCGACCTAACTGTAAATCAAAGTCTCTTGATTGTAAACTGGACCAGAACCGACTGTTTTACAACACCGCAGGCGATATCAGGAGATGAACGGCTCCACCAACAGCTTGGGCGAAAAATGACCGAACAAGAAGCGCATTATCGATGCACATTTAGTTTAATTTCATGGCAAACAATAAATTATATCCGTAGACTTCTAAAAAATTGACCAGCAGAGTTGAAAAGCGGTGCATAAACAGTGCATTGTCGATGCAGATTTAACTGAGTTATTTGGCCTAATCGCAGTGTGGCACATGCTGTATTCGAGCGGTCCTGATTACACAATATTAGCGCCAAATCCTGTCCTGCGATCAGCTGCAATCCAAGCCGGAAACAAACAGCCACCGGACCTGGAGTGCTTGCACTTTAATCACTAGCAGCAACTTAGTCATTATCTGGCACCTTGGACTTTAATGGAAGGTAATTAAGAGGCCTTTCAGGCCCTAATTGAAAAAATATTTCGCGAAAAATGGGCGAAATCAAAGCACAGAGGGAGAAACAGTGGAGCACTTAAAACTCCGGCGGCCTGCCTGTAATTTATAAATGGGAGAGGATGACGAGAAGTAAGTGAATTACAAGACGGATCCCCGCCGGATTTGCTATATTTTAATTAGGTAAAATGTAGCTGCAACGTCCCGCCGGCATTAAGGGCCAATTACATTACCAAGCGGCTGCCTTTGAGATATAAAACTGGATTAAATAACGATCATCTGATATAGATCCGACCGTGTCCTGTACAGTTCACTTCTCCGACGTTTTATTATCGCAGACTACCCGGTGAGTTGGCGTCTACGTGGTCTCCTATTATTATCGCGGCCGCACATCATCGATCTGTCGATACCGATTCTAGGAATCTTAGAAATTTGGCACTTTATCATCAAGTCTAGTTGGCTTGCTCGGTTTTTCCCCGGTCGAAAGCCGAGCATATCGAAATATATTTCAAGAAAAGAAAGACGCTCCATTTTGCAAGTCGGAAGTCGGCGAACGAAATTAAAATTCCTATATCTTTCAAATATAAAACAGAAAAGTTTCAATCGAAAACGTATACGGCTAGAAATTGAAACGTAATTCCGGAAAAAATGTTCGCAAACTAGGAAAAATTGCGAATTTCTTGTGGATGCCCGATCGATTCTTCATTAAAATTCACTTTGCAGTATTTTTATTCAATTGGAAATTAATTGCTCTATTGGTTGGCGTAATACCGCATTGCTCTTCTGAGAGAAAAATTTAAGCTTCTTACGTTTTTATTATGCCCCGTTTTGCGTCCAGAATTTATAATTAAATATTAAAATTGGAAATTTAATTTTTGCACTTGTTTTGTTTGCCCGTAATGAAATATTTTTGCTGAATAAAAATGCTTCCTTAAAAATTTAGGAGGCAGCGAATGTTTACAAGAGAATAAATCTGAGTCGCATTGACAAAGGCCTGGAGGATGAAACACAGAGCGGAAGAAATATCAGTGAAGCAAAAGGTTGTTTTGGAGGATAACGTGATGAATTATTGATGTAACACGTACCTGCCTCTAAATTACAAAGAAAAAATAATAAATATCTGGACGACGTTGAACTAATTCCGATTATAAATCAACGTACAACAGTAAATACAGGTTGATTTATTGGATATTGTACAAACAAACGGTCGGGTTTGTACGCATCTGCGGATGCTGTCGAACAGTTTAATCATGTGTTGTATTGTTCCTCTAAGTCTCTAGATAAATGCGTTTCATCCATGGCATTCAACTTCCCGGCTCTATACGTAATCGAATTTCCAAGTTTGCTAGTCTCGTTCCGGGAGGAATCCGTTTACGACAAAAACCGCCCAAAGTTGGGAAAATTCCGGCCGATATTCGCACCTTGTTGTTGCGGTAAACCGGCGTCGAGACGTTATTACGGAGATAATCCAACTAGAACCGACGTGTGTGTCTTGATATTTTATTCAAACACTGTGAAAAGCATCGTTCGTCAGTGATTACGCGGCTTAAAAGGGTTCCCGGTTGGGAAAAGGTAATTCAGGTCATTTCCGAGCAACTCTCGAGGCATCCAATTACTTACCCTGAAAGGAACGCCGTTCTTGTATCATACTAGCCGACAAGAATTAGATTACTGCACGTGGCTTTCGTATTCTTTCCCGGCCAATCGAATCCGAATTTGACTTGTACGGGGTACATCAGAAAATAGCGAAACTGCTCCTGCATCTCCCACATCTTTTCAAACAAATGAAATTTGTTGCAATAAACATTCATCCTTAATGCACTTTTCTTCAAACAAGCTTTATTCGTAAATCATTTTTTGCCGGTTACCCAAAATTAATTGTCGAATTGTTTGTTAGTGTTTTTCTTATCAGAAAAATGGGGATAGCTTTGTTCTTATTCAAACAGCAAAGACTAAAGTATTGTTCTCTCAAAGTTGACCAAGGTGATCCCTTTATTTAACTTCTGAATTTTCTCTTATTTTAAACTCAGAATTTTTGATATTCCATTCCCAATTTCAAGTGTTTTTTCCTCTACTCTTTACTCTACAAAGACTTGTAAATATGCAACTGGAAGTATTTATTTTTTGGCGGTAAAACTTGTGTGCTTTGTACAAAATGCAGGCAGTGTATCGGTGAAAAATTTGATTGGCCCGGCGCCTCCACCATAATGGATGTGTAATTAAAACGCGCGATTCAGACCGGAGCCAATTAAGCAACCGAACCGAATCGTGTGCAGGTTTCATTATGTTCAAATTATAGTCCGGCTTAAGTAAATTTCACTAGAGGGAGACAATCAACGTTTGGAGAACCGGCGGATGAATCTACGCCGAGTGGACGTTGTAAATCAGATTAACGAATTACACCAACTTATGCGAGGGGAATAAACCGGATTATTATTTGCGGTTTTGTAACAACCGCACACATCTAGTTGCCAATTTTCATATTACCACTCGTAACAAGATAATAAATACAGCATTGACTGATGCGTTAATTAGCAACTTTGACTTTGACGGGGACGAAACTCGCCTAACTAACACCAACGACAATGTGCTATGCGCTTAGCTTCGCTGTAATGCACATATTTTAATTAATTCGAATTTCTGATTCGCCGAAATGGAATTATTTGCTAAAGCACTGGTGCGTACAATACATATCCAAAATAAGTGGTAATAAAATTAACTTTAGTGCAATACTATTACACATTTTATTAATG
The DNA here is from genome assembly GCA_939628115.1 of Tribolium freemani. NCBI lineage: Eukaryota > Metazoa > Arthropoda > Insecta > Coleoptera > Tenebrionidae > Tribolium > Tribolium freemani. The sequence goes on from OW626785.1 coordinate 19,450,981, forward strand.
CAGGTATTTCATTCTCATATTACGTTTTCAATCAGCTTTTCGGCATATTTAATGATTTTTTGCGTTTTGATTACCGAACAAACACAATGCCCGCTGTAAAATTGAAATAACAGGGATTTTTGTTCGGACCAATTGTCTCATTACATATTTATTTGCAAAACTAACCCAATTCCAGCCACAACAATAGAATAAAGAGTTTTTCAATTTTGGCACAGAATTAATCATTAGCTTTGTATTCTCTACTTGACGCCCCAGTGTTTTACGGTATTATTTATGCTATTATACGTGTAATCTTTGTAATACAAAATTTTCCATAGGGTTTTCGAAATGTAAAAAATTTAACATTAAATCGCTATTCGCTGTTCCCCGTTTGCTAGGCGGGCTTTTCTTGGCGGAATTTGGGTTTGGCCTCTGTTGTAGTTTTTGCTTTTGGTAAAAATCCGTTCCTCGACAAAATATGCAAGCTTTCGTCGCGGTCTTTTGTGCGAAACTTTTTATCCTATTGCATCAAGTTTCGTAGTTTAATGCACCCGAATGACGAATTCGCGTTCGATTTTTCCATTACGTTGAATTTTTATTGATATTTTGTGACGGCATATTGTTAAATCTGTTTTTTTAGCGGTGATTTTGAATACGACACATCGTTTCGTTGGTTTCGTTTAGTGCTGCATCAAAACTCGGCTCGGAAATGGCATAGGTAAACGGAAGTTGGTGGCGATGTTGCACCAGGCCATTGTAAATTTCCTGTGCGGAACGCTTCACTTTAGCAGTCGTAAAACCGCATCAGGTTTAGAAAGCATCTGCAATTTGTGTCCCAAGGTTTAACCCGTTTTAACTGGTCGCTTGATGGTTCCGAGTGCATCAGACACGTCTGCACCCTCAATAACCCCACGATTAGAGTGTTTACGGTCAATGCCGTGTTTACCGCAGGAAAGGCACGATTTCGACGTAAAATCGTAATAAACTAGCGCCGTCTCAATAACCGATGTGATACATTTTAATTCGGTCGCCGGGTCCCTTACATTGTCGACTCGATTTGGCGTAATAATGACGTGTGTGATTGATCGTTACCGTGATAGTTAAGTCGGAAATAATGTTTATTATAGCCAGACCACTTCACCTTATCAGCATGAGGTGAAACTCTCGGCCTCTTGGAGCGGAAGGCGCCACCCCTGCAGTTTAATCGCCTCTTTACGGTTAGTGGCTCTACGCACAATAACCCTCATTCCTTAGTGGCAAACGTGTTAATTAATGAAGTCCACGCCGGGATTGCCTAAGAAATTGTTTTACGCGAGTTTAACTACACAACTTTGCTTGACCAGCACTCCATTCGACGACCCTCTCTCACACTGTCCTCCACCAACTTCTTTTTCCTTCAATTAATAAAAGTCTATGGACACTATTTTATTGAATCTTTGGTTCATTTAGTCAATAAAAGTGAAATCTGTGATAATATATTTGAAAAAGTGACAGAACACTTCTCAGATTTGTAAAATGTATCCCAAATTATAAATTAATTTATGTCCAGTAAATGGTTTTATACTCAGTAACTAACTCTGCCCTCAAAATATCTCGTGTGTGGAAAAACTTACAATTACGTTTCGGAGGGATTGTGCCTAAAGTAGAGGAGAACCTTTTGAGTTTTTTTAAACGAGAATTTTTATTGCCAAAAAAAGATGTCTCTTTTGATGTATTTTTGAAAGTAGCACTTACACCCTTTGTAATACAATCACTCCTTCAAAATTTTAAATGGTGTAATCTTCCGTGTAATACCTTTAAAGGTATTTTAATCAGGAATTCAGCTGTTTCTGTTTTTTCAGTTTCGATTAGTTTTTATTAAAATTGCTCAGACCCAGTTCTACCACAAGTTCTCTAAAAATGCAAAAAAAAATTGCAAATTGGAAAACCTGTAAAGTTTATTTTTAATGTCAAACATCCATTTTTCATTTACCATTGGAATTTTATTTTTAGATTATACAATTTTTTGAGATAGATTTTATCAATTTACATTTTTTTCTACAATGCATATTACATGAATATCGAGTACACAAAGTGTTGAAACTGTTTTTATTTATGGTGTTGAATATAACCAAATAAGCCACAAATACTTCGTAGAGAACTAGATGAAATTTGAAGAAAGTGGATCAGTGCAAAATAATAAAAAGGTGCAGGAGAGTAGAAGGTTCAGAAAGGTAGATGAAAAATTTGCCAAACTTAAATTTTTTCCTACGGAGTCGCTTTAAAAAACCAACAGAAAACGTAGATGAAACGTAGTAAAACAACGAATTGTCAATGACAGCAAAAGGATTCCTAAAAGCAAAATGTAGGGCAAGAGCCTGAAAAACGCTTTGGGCACTGCATAGAGAGAAATGCTGATCATTTTTAACATCCCCTGTAGATTGTTTTTTTTTTGAGTTCTGACTCAAAATGTGTTTCATACGAAAATCAATCTGATTTAAATTTTTAAACAAACATTAAAAGTTGTTTTGTACAATTCATACAACATTAGTACCTGCCATTAGTAAAAAAGTACATACATATAACTTTATAAAAAATAATTAATCGGAACTCAAAAAAGGCAGTTAAACTTCTAGTGAAAAATCTTTCATTTGAGGTACTACCACAATGGGGCCATACTATTTAAACTTTTTAGAAGGTATTTGCTTTAATTTTTAAAGTGTGTTCTTGTCAAAAAAAATTGACCTGCCTCGGGGTTTTGAAGTTTTTATTTTATTTTTTGAGATTCAAAGTGGCTTGTTTTATAAAATTACTTACACGGGGCAGATCAATCATTCAGAGAGAACCAATCCTAATTACGTATTTGGTAACCAGAAACCGAGTAATTTAGTGTTTGCTAAAATCACACCCACATTTTTCCTCCAATTGATCAATTATGTTGTTGTATTTTGGGTGGTTTGAGGCGGGCCCAATGCGGCATCCAAAATTAATATTTATGAGCGATCGATGGAAAGAAATGCGGCTTTTGTCTCAAATGAAAAATATTGGCTATTTGAAGCCTTCCCTAAATTGCATGAAAGGGCTTGATAGTGGCATAATTTATTTCCATATTGTGTCGATTCATTGTTTCGACTGTCTGTTTCTCGCAGAGCCATTAATAAATTCAAGCATCCTAGCATCTTCATCAATCTCTCTTAAACCACTTAACAAAGGTTTCCAAGGTCGCGTAACAATTGGAACACTTAAAGCCCCCATTGTTCGACCAAATACTGGAATATACATCTGACTTGTTTTGTGGGCTAGTGATGTACCCCGAGTTGAATGACATTTAATATCTGTCTGAAAACAATGCTTTATCAAGTCTGTGCAGCTTCTTTCCTCGTTTATCCTGGATATTGCTTAATCCGACACGGTTTTCCCATTTTAGAAGACGACCGGTCACTCCTTTCGGATTTACGGCTCTCACCGGTGAAAAAATCATCTCGCGGAATGAATTAGAGCGCAAGGCATCTCTGTTTAGCTAATGCAATGGCTCGTAAAAATTCCATTTGTATGACCCATTGTGTGTGGAAGTTTGCACTTTGTGTTTTTATGCCGGCTTCGTTGTTCATCATCTGCTCTAATTTATCACGAGTTGAGTTTTGAAACCGGCGAAAAAAATTTTGGGTCATATTTCTGGTGTCGCGTTTACATTGCGTGCATCAATTTTTCGGTGAAATGTGCGCCAGGGCAAACACAATATTTCGCGTAGTCACTTGATAAGATGTGAGTGAGTGCATGGCTTGAATAATAAGGAGGGGACCGCTATTTATTGGGGGTGACATGCACACATGGGGGCAACCACCCTCTCTGACGCGTGCCTCGTCAAGGTGATGGAGCACACCACGCTCGCCTGCCTCCACAAACCAATAATATCACTATTTACATCAAAAATACGCCACCGTCACGCACACTCTTTTTCAAAGCGATCCCAATTTTGAAAATGATAGGCAAAGGATCGTTAATTTATTTTAAGTAATGAGCTGAAAAATAAGTTTCAGCGATTTACCACAAAACTTCAAATTTGTGCACTGAAAGTGGGGTGAAATTGTCGTCGAATTTGTCGCCTCGCGCGATAAAAATTACATAAAAAGCAATTAAAAGCAATTTGGGTTTGCGTGTGCGAGTTTGTGTGAATCAGCAAAATTCGCAGTTCTTGGATTTGGGGTGCGCCCCAGCGGTTAAAACCCACAAGGGTGGTTTGTTGGAGCAACTAATCATGAGCAATTCGGCGGTGTTTGCAATTCGTTTTCTGGAATTTATGTCGTAGCATAATTGGAGTCGTACTTCTTTGTATATCTCGCGAGTGTCACAGGGAGGAGGAGGCTAACAGCCGTAAAAATATATAAACGTTTTGGAAGGAACACGGGGATTATTTATGTAAGTGAGTGCATGGGGTTAGGCAGTCGAGACGACGACTATAAAGAGAGGAGCAGTTCATCCCGGAGATACATGGCAGGTGTTCACGCAAAGGGCTTCGAACGAAATGGAAAACAACTCGACGAATTATTACTCAAGTTTACAAGAAATTTATTTTAGGCGACGTGACGTTATTTTAAAAAGGAATAAGAGACGTGTTAATAAAGCTAAATCCGGGGCTGGGGCGAGGATTTATTGTGGCAAAACCGAGTCCATTTTCGCAAGCGTTTAATTTGAGTTTTGAATCTCAGATAGCAGTATATCAACCGCTTTAACTATATGTATATGTGTAATATTATTCTTTCCATTGTCAGATATAGAGCTGATATATTTCCTTGGTGGCGTTTCCTCGGAATTGTCGGTTCTTTTATACGAGGCAAATAAATTCCGCGAGAGGACGTGCGAAATAGTAGTCTGAAGAGATGGCCATATCGTGACGCTACGTTTTCTTTTATTCTTCTAGGATATAATGCAGGAAATGTACCAAGAATGGGCGCCATTTACTCGAGATTTCCTCCCTTGCATATATCACTGCTTCAAACACAACTGCCGTTCCAATACGCTCTTAATTGAATCGCTTGCATGGACTGCAGCCGACAAACACTCACGACAATTCAAAAAACACTTTCATCCAAATTCTCGTTCAAAAATCACAATCCCTCGCATATTTAGGTGAAATTTTAGCAGACACTGACAGAAAAATCTGTTACAACTCACCAAATTATTTAAAAACGATTCCCTCGAAAAGTTGTTTTACGCATTTTTTGCACAAAACAACACTTAAGCATGGTTTCTTTCAGAATATCAGTAGTAAAAAAATAGTTGTTTATTAGTGACTTAATATTAATCAATTAACTAATTTTGATCATAAGAAATTGTAGAAAAATTCTAAAAAATTTTACATTTCACAATCTGAAAAACTTTATTAAATAGGAAACATTTATTTTGGTGTTGGCTACAATAGTTCCCTAAAATAATAAATAATGCGCCTCTGTAGGTGCAGATTGACTTTTCATCCAGATTCCTGTTGGAAAGTTTCACACTTGTGGATAGGGAAGGATGTGACAAGCGTAAAAGACACCTGCGATATTTGCATATAAAAGATTTTTCAGTGTCACTCCTAAAACTCGAACTGATTTTTCGTATCATGACGGAACGGAGGTAAGGAAATCCCGCGTTGATTTTTTATTGAAATGTTTGCGAGCGTGATAATAATAGGTATGAGAATAGATGTGGTTGTAATTGTATCCTCGTGTTACTTATTCCTGGCGGAAATATCCCATATACCGGGTAAGTCAAGTAGCGTAGTTGTTGCAGATCCATATCTTATCGAGTTTGCGGAGACGCACTGTTGCGGTTCGAAGTGGGTCTTAAATGGCGCAAGTTTGTTACACAATTCGATAGAACATTGTTCGGTCTGAATGGCCGTCCATAAATGTGACATTCCTAACGAACTATTAAACTTGAAAGAGAAATCGCAGGACGGCCGTAGGCCACGCCGATTTTCTTTCTATACACAATATAGTAAATAAAGTTGAGTCGGTTTATTGAGTCGAAAACGTGGAATTATTGTGGCACGTCGATATTCGTTACAGTGCGCAATTTCGCCGTCATTTATAGTCCTCTCTCGACTCGTGCTTTTTTCATCTTTTCTTGTTTGGTAACCTATTCTTCGAGTCGGTGTAAGAAAGTTTTCTGGTGTCGGCGTGGACGCATTGTGGCTCCCATGTCACGTCTTGCGCCGGCAGCGCACACTTTCGCAAATCCCACGAGTAACTGGAAAAGTTATTATTTTTCCAAGGGGCTTATATCTTCTCCTCTGACGGACGTGCACGAGGACTTTATCAAAACCTCCAGTCTCACCGACGTGTTACATCCAGAATTAAATGCTTCTTCCTCTTGATCTCTCCATGAATGTACTTACTCTCTAAACTCCACCACCGGAATCCCAATGAACTCCTTCCTCACTCTCCCCAATCAACTTCTTCCCGACTATTTAAAATGTTAAGTGCTTTATAATGTCATTTTTACAATTTGGTTTCGTAATCGAGCTAGAGCTTCAGTCCCCAACTTCACCGAAACGATATATGAATATTTATCGATGCCTTTAGAAGCAGCTAATGTTGTAATTTATATTCAGATATTACTCGCTTTGCTCGTTAATTAACTTTATATTTTATTCGGGCTCCGGAAAGGACGCCCGCCGTTCGGAGGTACTGTGAAGTGTTCTTGTTTCTGTTTGTTCCTACTCGTAATTCACTTTTTTCACTTTAAACCGGAATCCGTTAAATTTCCTGTCGCTATTTATGGCTTTTTCCTGCAAACTCTTCCACCAACCGTACCGAGAGACGGCCTGCAACCATCAATGTGTATCCAGGGAAAACATTATATGCACTGAAACGCTCTCTTAAAATATTCCTCCCACCGAGTATCGTAAATATTGTGTCTTCCACTAACCGAAACATACTCTTCCCTTTCTTTTTCCAACCATCTTTAAAATTCATTCCCTCGTTTCATATTCCACTCCCGGGGACAAAATTTTCATATTTTACCCCAAACTTTTTTCTACAACTACACAGCCTGGCCCATTCTTGCGAAAACTGTCTTTGCATTACCTCACCTAAAAAATACAGTGTTTCGTAAACGTGGAGCATGCCAAAGTTGCATTTTTTGAACTTTCTTGTTGTCGTTACACAACCCGATCTTTACATGTGTCTGGTTTAGGCATTTTTCAGGCAAATAACTGAGAATTATTATTAGAAATATGAAGAAAACGGGGAAAGCTCAAGTTCCTGTAAAAAGTAGTTAGTTTTTGTCACATTTTTCCGGTTAATTATGGCGAAGAGCTGGATGTTCGGGTCGATAGGGTGAATTTCGGACGAGATGCAAAACACGCACCGCTGCGATGTCTTAGACGTGGTGACGACGTCTGTATTCATATCTCGTTTTCCATCCGTCAAGTCTCATACAGGCCATATTTCAACTATTTTTCATTAGATCAGACCTCATTGCGTATGCATTGTGGAACCACTTGTACTTTATTAGAAGGGAAGATAAATTAAAATGGCTGCGGTGTGTCTGGCATGTGATGTGTATAAATAAATGCAGTTACTTAGAGAGCGACTACCGTTAACGTTGCTGACATTGCTAGACAACCAAAAGGAACAAGTCTCCCCCCATTAAATTAAGTTTCCTGCACTAACCATACATTACACCAAAAGAGAAAAGAAGAATTGAAATCTCATTAGGGGCATGCGTCACCGCTATGATAGACCGTTTTAATTCTTCCCAAAGGCTCAATTTGCCCCGTCGGTCCCTATTACAATTATCCCAGCTCTGTCCATTCTTGGATACGAATGGAGAAGGAAAAAAACATGTGGATAGAAGACGTGGAGGAAAATAGAGGCGAGCCGACTCGCAACCGATTCGGATCAGATAAAACTTGCATAATGACATTCGAAAACCAATAAAATACCGCAGTAACAGTTGCGCAAATCTACTTTATTATCAATCCATACAACGCCGAGTTCGGGGTGAGAGAATTATAACTTTCGACAATGTAATATTACGGAGCTATTGTATCTGTCGGGGCGAATTGCTTAGTTTTGGGCGAAAATAAGAGGCTTTCAGAAAACTGTCCAACTTTCGAGTAATTGAATTATAAGAATTGTTATCAAGCAACGTTTTAATTGCGTTTCAACTTCACTTTCAATTAGACTCTTACGTACAGCAGGTCCGCTTCACTCCGAGATAATATAAACACGGGAGTGGAATTAAAAAGGTCTTCAGTTCCCGCTCACTGCACGGAAAATTTTATTACAGGTCGGGTTTATCGAGGAAAAAATCGCGCCTCCAAATGGAGCAGTTCTAATTAGGTACTCCGAAATTTTCTGTCAACATTCCCCAACTTGTTTGCCGTTTGATGTGTTTGCGATCCGCGAAACAATTGCTTCACAGGAAGCGCTGTTTGTGTACGAGATTCGACAAAGTCTACAAGATATCTGCCCTCAGATATGTTCGCTGTAGTGAAATTGGATGCATTATGTTTGATGTCAATACCACAATGCACCGAGAGAAAAGTACTTGACTCTGTGTGTTTGTGTTTCCAAACTTTTGCTTTTGTTGAAAGCTTTGAGATGCGAAACAGACCTCGCTTGCATTCTGCCTTAATTCATTTACAAAAGTCGATGATTTGATGGCGAAAACACGACGTGTTTGCAAATAATAGGCCTTTCTTTGGCCTCAATGCATATAAAGAACGCATTAGGTGAGGGTCTCACCTTAGTTCGGGTATTAGGGGCTGCACGACTCCCGCAGGAACCAGACGAGCGAATCGGGAGAAATACGACCCCACTGGGAATTCGTCGACGGTGCAATACTTTGAAACGTACGAGGAGCCCGCTCCATGCAAATAAATATTAACTGATGTATACTTAGTAGCAATAACAAAGCAAAAAATTGCAAATTGTACTTACATCGCTTCTCGTGAGTGTTGGCCGCCCGATTCTTTATTCATTGAGTTTTGGTCCCTCGACCGAAAGGTGATTAAAGTTGGGTATTTATGGAATATTCAAAAGGAACCGCTATGCAAATGGTCTGAGCTTGTTTGCAAAAACAAGCCGGAGTTTTAATTAAAATATGCCTGTCTTAACAATAACAAAAGTATAATCGCATTATCGGAATTACTTCGAGTTCTTTGCATCGAAACTCAAACACCATCATCGCCTCGAAGGAGAGGAAGCGAGATGTTTTTATTAAGCGAGATGTCTGAAATGTTTCCCAAGTTTTATTTGTGGAACGTCGAATTAAAAGTTGTTGGTCAGGAATCGACAAACAATGAATACCGCTTTTGTTGGGACAGGTCTATTGAGTTTGTCAAGCCGTCTCTGAACTTCCGATCGGCGGCGGTTGGCGAACTGATGACCGCATTGTTGCCGAATGTACGGAGTGACTTGGCCGTTTGTTTGGGTCACTGCTTTTCCAGATCCCAAACTTGGCGATTTTTCTACAACCCGCCTAATCTGCGTTCATTCTGGCAGGTGCTCTCCTCTACTACACTGTTGTAGTTGTGACAACAATGTTATCATAGCATGCACAGACTCTATTATTGAGTTAGTCACCCAATCAATCCCTCCGCTTACACATAAAGCTCTTCATACGGAATGACAAGAGCATGTTTGATATTTCCGTAGTCTGCTCCCACAATCAATTACCTGCATTACGTTACTTTCAGCCATTTCGTAGTTTGGTCACAATCATTTTGCATCTCCCAACTTTGCTAAAGTATGATTTCCAGCTGTTAATTGTAGCATTCCATTCCTGTCATATCTATTTTAGTAGGATGTTTATTACCAAAGTTACATCATCGTTCGTGGAGCTGTCTCACTTGGAGACTATCACGAAACTCCACTTTGGTCCTTGGCCGTGTCATTTATTTGAAACTGTAATACTACAGGTGGGTAGCGACTCACATTCGGTATTTACCTGCAGAGTCTATAAATGGAGGGCTCAGAAGCCAATTACCGACTTTTCGTCAAGTAACTTTTGTGGTTGAAAAGTCACTATATTGTTACGTTTTTCAGAAGCCAATCAGTCTAATTCCTTCAATAACGATTCTGTTTCTTTTTTCAACTTGCAAGTTTTGCTATATTTTTATAGACCAAATTTTAAAAATGCTTAATTATATCATTTTGTTTTTGTTTTTACCTTACACTGATTGGATTGCTGAGACAGCTCAGATTTGTATTTAGAAACTACACAATTCTCAAGTTGATTTAAACTTTTTATAAAATACACTTTTTGTATTTTTAATCGACGTCAAAATGGCAATATCACAATATTAAATGTTTTTGAAAAAATATCGTTCAAAAATTGAAAAATATAAATTTTAATACTGCCAACAAAAAACCAACAGTTCTAATGTTTAACAAAAAGATGAGTTAATTACTCATTTAAAAAAAAATTCGAAGAGCTATCCACCAGCCTTTTGATCTGACCTACGTACTAATATTTCTCAAATTTTCAAGTTTTGTGGTCTTTGTAAAAGAAACTGTTTTCTCTTTTAATCTGATCAAATATCCAGTTGTTTTGACAGAAAAAAATTCTTCTGTTTCATTCCATGATTTTTAGCGAAATTATAAAATTGTATGTCTGATTTTTTAATCGTATTCAAATTTAATATTATGGTATTGCTTTTTCAACAATTAAAAGATCTATTGAAAAAAAATTGTCGAGGACGTCAAAAACCGAAAGTTGAAAAATTTTAAATCTAGCTGAAAATGGTGTATGCACCCATTTAAAAAAAAAATGACCTGTCCCAAGATTTTTGTCGAGACAATATTTTCAGTTTTAATAAAATTATTTCATAATTTCGCGGCTGTCTGTATATTTTTTCATCTAAGATGCGACTCAGATTAATTAAAAGAAAAACGAGTTTTTTGAAACTCAAAATTTTGTTCTTTTCTTTTTTATTTTGCTATTACTTTTATAGTGACACAAGTCCTGACCGAAAGAATGCAATTTTCGCAGCGATCGGTCCATTTAAACAGGGAGCTGATAAATTAAGTGAAATGATTTGTATACGTGCTCACAACGCTATAAAATCCTCCGATTAATCGTAATCCTTTTTCCGCAACGACGAGCAGTTTTATTCTAACCGAGATTCAGTGAGTATAGTGGGTTTATCGCTTCCCCACAACGAAAAAGGAGAGAAATAAACAATAATCGACAAACTAACATAAGGTGCGTGCCAAGTACTTCTAAAAGCCACATTTTCGCCTCTTTATTACTCTAAACACAGCTAGACCAACATGTTTGGCTTTTTCGTTGTTAGAAAATTACGTCTTTTCGGGTGATCGCATAAAATTCACGTCTTCTCCAAGGTTCTGAAATTGCGCCGCCTGATAAGGCACGCTCCGTACCCCCGTGAAGTTTATTTAATCCTTTATTGGGACTTGAGCTTATTGGTTTACACCACCATTACATAATTAGGAGTTCATTACTTTTGCATTACCGTAAACGGAAACGTAGAGGGCTTAATAACGTTTTTACAGTGCTTTGCTAATTAAGACCTTGAATCGCCGCCGTCTTAACGTATTTTTGCTATACCCAGTGGATTATAAATACAAGGGGAAGTTTTGAGACCTCGCTGTCGTTATTGTGGCCGGGTTGACGGGGCGCAAAACACTGCCTGTTTTGTAATTAATGAGCATTAAAATTAATTTAGGGAGCGAATTCGGAGCGGCGGAAGGAGACGGATGTATTAAATTCGGGCTTGTATGTCTTAATGACGCTCTTGTCGAAAATCTCAAAGACTAAGTCGAATTACGGGGGCGACAGCGATAAGACAATTGGAGACGTCTCTGAGCCGGATATTAGGTCATTAACAATCGGCGCGGGGACCTCACTTTTCCCTGTTGACTTGCCCTGATTTGGGTCATCTCAACTACTGATAGCGGAGCGTTCCAGAGTTTATTTTCGAAAAGCTGAACCAAAAACTGAACTTGTGAGACAGATGCGATATTTGCAGCGAAGGCCATAAAGCACGCGAGAGTAGGCCAAATGGCATTTTGCCCATAGTTGGTGCGCTTTTTCTAATTGAAAAGCATCGGTGCTCCGACGAATTGAGACAGACTGACTGTCTCCGCATCAGCGATCAAGTTATTGTGGTCAATTTGTATCGATTTGCCTTCAAGTTCGCTAATTGTTGCAGACGTGCTACGAGATGGAGCGCTACCTGAAGGACGAGCCGAAGATGCAGTCGTTTAAAAAGTTGCCGTCGGACATGGAAAGGACGTTATACGGAGTGAATTGTATAGAGGACTATAGTGACCGTCACTTGGACGCGTTCAGTTCGGCGAGTTCGCCGTGTTCTTGGGACGAGGGGGCGCTGTCGTGCGCCGTGCTCGTGAAGCAGGAGCCCCTCGACGACGAAGAGGACGAAGACGACGCCTTCGAGGGGCGAGTGCACGCTGACGCCGGCGATGCGTTGCAATTGCGGCTGGTGGCGAGGAATCCGGCGACTTTGACGCCTCCCTCGAGTCCCGAATCGGGTCCGGGCCACAGTAACGGAAGTTCGAGTGCGAGCGAATTGGACGTTTGCGGACTACGGGTGGGCAGTGTGTCGCGGAATGCCATTGTGCGGGTTAGAGGACTGGCAAGGTACATATCGGTCGTCCCCAGAACCACACAGAGTCCCGTTTCTTCACCCGCTTCCACGACGACGGTCAAGCATCGACTTGACCATTCGCCCGACTCCAAACGAAGGATACACAAGTGCCAATTTCTCGGCTGCAAGAAGGTCTACACCAAGAGCTCACACCTCAAGGCGCACCAAAGAACACACACAGGTGAGCCGCGCCTCATTATAATTACTACTTTCGTTGTTGTTCACTAATTATGCTCGGATTATATGCAAAATGCATTGAGCAAAGAGGAAAAAGTTGGACCATATTTTTTATTTTTACACAAAATAGGTGCATGTTCCAAAAGTTGGAAGCACTTGCGAAAATATTTCAACTGCAAGTTACAAGTAGGTACTACTTGAAATACCAAACGGGCGTCCGTGTGATCGCAAAGAGTTTGTAAACAAATTGTATTTTTCTTAAAAATGTTCAAACATAAAACCAAATATTTTCAAAAAAAATTAACTAAAAACTCCTTTTAATAAAATGTTTAAATCAAGAAATAATCACTAACGAAAAAGTACGTACGCAAAACTAAAATTCGACAAAAAAATTTCAAAACAAAATGTTTCTGAGCAAAACGGAATATCGCAAAGCGTTCAAAAACAAAATCCTGGTATTAGGAGCACAGCAGTGCAAGGAGGGCCCTCTAATGGCTGGCACCTGGACGTGGTGAGGGGGCCCAGTACCCTCATGTCCACAAGGGCTCAATCTCTGGGACCATGGACATCGGTTGTCCACAAGGGCTCAGTCTCTGGGACCGTGGACATCGGTTGTCTACAAGGGCTCAGTTTCTGGGACCGTGGACAAGGGGGAAGCTAAGAACAGCCCGGAATCTCGTGGTGTATCAACCGTGCCCAGATGAATGCCTCCCCGTTAGTGGGTTCAGAACGGTGACCTCCGAACACCAGGGAAATCCGGTTGTACTTAAGTCCCTCTTCTGTAGTACGCGGGAAGCCCTGCTGCAGTCGTATTCATTTCCCTGGATAATCGTGGGACTTTGGGACCACAATGAGTGGAACCACCGACACCACAGAAATAGAAGGCTCATCGCGGCTGAAGCCGTGGGCCTTCTATTTATTCATTTATTTTTAACCACATTCTCTGCTATTGCCTTGCGTTTGCAGGCATCGGAGAAGTATACCTGGGCTACAAATATCTGGACCCAAGTGTTGTTGAGAAGGTTACAGCAGATAAGGTACTGGGCTTCATCAGAGGCACAGGGCTTTCTGCTGTAACTCGTCTCGGGAGGTTGTGCACAATGGGCATTAATGCCTCGGTGCGCGGCTCGTCTTTGAAGGGGCCCCTCCTGGTAAAAAAAAAGGGAATGCATGGGCGTAAACAAAACTCAATTTAGGTTCTATTATAGTAATAATAAATGTGATTTTTAATTACAAGTTGTTGATATAACAAAAATAGATGTTTTTCTAGAAATAATAATACAGGTTGTTGGAGTTTGAGTATAGAAATATGACATTAGACTCGCTTCTGCGAACCTGTTACTCACTTTTTGTTTTTGAACATTTTAGCACTGAAATTTTTAGATTGAATTATTTTGCATCTATTTTAGTTTGGTTAAACAGTTTTTAGGAACGAAGATTTTACACAAAATTATCTTTGATTATCTCAGATTTTGTATTTTTTGTATTTACCGTTTAAAATGATGTTTAATACATATTTTGGACTTAAATTTTTTTATGAAATTTGGTTTTTTCTTTGAATTTTTTGACGGTGAACCACCCTCCTACCAAACCATTACGAGTAAGATGAAAAAACAAACAAACAAATTACTGTTACAACTATCCTTTTTATTGGAGGACCACTTGGTAGAGGACCGTCAATTGGAGTTATTCATAAAACAATAGATCATACTTATGCTGGTACTTACGAGTATGTAACGTTAGGATCTGCTTATAAAATCATTGAGAAATAAAAGTTTCTGACTTCCTGCAGTAGAGAAATTACTAGCAAAAATTAACTTATCCTTATGAAATTACTAGACTTCTAAACTGTAGAAAAGTCAATGTACTGGTTGACGCTATGGTTGTCGTATACAAAGATATTCAAGGAATTTTAAAGCTATAGGCGAGAACATCCAGCCGATCGAGGTATCGATTTTCGGCCGAAAGTGTGCAGTGGCTAACGCAACATTTCCTGGAGAAAGAAGATAACCATCCAGGCTCACAAAAAGCCAATTTATCATTTCAAAATTATTTATCGTAAATGCTACACATTTTTTTAAAACGTTAATAAGTCGAAAACTATAGGTTCTAAATAACAGCGGTTGGTATATTTGAATTTTTACGATGATTTTTCGGGGCATTTTTGATGACTTTGGCCTCACACAATTTTCAAAAATTTCACCAAAAAACGATTGTTGCAGAACATTTTAAATAGTAGTTGCACTATATTTTTCGAAGAATTTAATGTATAGAAAACTATTTCTTGAAAGGTTTTGCAATCTAAAACAAACGGTGTTTGAGGGATGATAAACCAAGAATACGTAAGGTGTTAACCGTTACTTTTATTGAAACTATGATGTTCATAGCAAAACTAAATCTACCAATGAAGTCTGTGTTTAATTATCTATCAAACAGCAAAAACCCGAAGTCAGTAGTTGAACTCATGTCATAACTTCGTCTCTAGATACGAAAATTATTCTAATTTTAAAGGAAAAGAAATTACTCGAAAACTGTCACTCTTAGATAAAAACAATTTGCATATTCGGATTTCCCGATTCTATGTAGGACTTTGTCAACTGTGGTATGCTCTGGGTGATTACAGGCTTTCAAAAAAATCGATTCTTTGTTTCAAAAATTCAGCCCAGGAGCGCTAAACAAACTCGAAAACTATCGCTCCTAGGTAATAATGCTTGGCATACCTATTCAAATTTTTTATATGATTGTTCGTCGATTTTAGGGCATTTTGCCTGGTGACTTTGGTCCCAGAAAAAAAAACGATTTATAATTTCGAAATGTTCGCCCGGTCATAATAAGAAAATTATTTGGCAGAGCATTTGCATTGCAATTTCATGATAGAAAATCATACAATAATGATGATTCTGTTTCCGGCATGGAGCTGACCCAAAGTGTTACTTTGTTTTTTATAATAGTGGTTTTAAAAATAGACAAATCGATTTGTTTCCTTTCGTTTATTTGATGCACCTCAAACAGTAACTTGCCCAAAGTACAAAATTGAGTGTAGCTATTCGTAAAAATCGGCGCCTAATTTTTTTCATTTTGTGCACAATTGGAAATGCCGAAATCAAGCGGGTGAACCCCTCTCTTCTCTACATTGTATTTCTTAACGAGTTTTCGTTTCGGCGATGAGTTTCTATAGTGTATAAATTTAATAATGGCCGCTTGGGGAGCCGTGTCCGGTGATGTGTCACGAGCAGATCTTCGTCTCGTCGGACTGTTTGTCAGCAGTTGTAATTATAATAGTTGCAGTGCAGTAATGGCCGGTTAACTCCGTCGTCATCGCGGGAAGTCCGGACATAACTGCAAAACCCGCATGCATCACCGCCTCCGGCACCGTTGTTCATAACGCTCGCCGTAATTGCATCTTTAATTGCATTTCTCATAACAACAAGAATTAGAAATTATTATGCATCCACATTCCGCTGAAAAATCCACAAGACGTGCACCAGCTCTTGCGCGCAGACTCAAATTGCAACCACTGGATAAAAAAAATTCCTACAAACTTATACGTAGTTGGTTCAAGAAATAAATTGTTATTGTTATTTCCGGATAAATTTAGCCCTAACAGCTCCTAATCCTCTTTGCATTGCTCAATGTGTTAGAGTCTAGGAGCAGCAATTCAGCTGCGGAGATTACTCGGTATTAAATACGGCCTCAGAAGCGTCCGTGCCGTGGACCTGCTGGTTCGTGTCATGGTCAATGTGCAAACCGGAACCGAGTCAGGGATTAATGGACATTTCCGTCAGAACCGATCCGGAGAACGTTTTGAATAATCAATACTATGATGCGTTTTAGACAAAACATTAAATCACCAACGGAATATTCTTGGACGATCTCCCCGGAAGCAGCCGACGATGCGTCGTCATGGAGATCGGAGCGGGGCTGCAATTCTTGGACTTTAACAACCCTTTAATAATGTAATAATCGCAAACAAGCAGATACACAAGGACCGGTCTGATATTCTTTTTTTTTACGGCGCCAGTTTGCATAAATAGGTTCTTGGTCGTGTGTCTCACGTATTCAATGGTCCGTTAAAATTTGTTCCGAGATTTCGTCAACAATCGAGGATGGAGCTGTCAGAGGGTCCGTGAGCAATTTTTAACCGCATGCACACGTTAAATTTCATCTGTCAGAAGTGTACATTTGACTAAATAATATTTATGTGGAAAAGGTGCTAGTAGGAACACAATGCAATTCAGCGAGACTTGGAGTAATTCAAAGTCGATCCTCGGAGAGTCGGTTTGTTTGTCGCCTACATGAAATGCTAGACGTTGAACAGAAGTAGCAAGGGAGCCATTAATTTTAATTCCTTTGCTAATTTCTTGACGCGCACTTGCTATAACTCCCTCCCTTTGAATAAACGCCACCACCGCGTTGTTAAGGGATGAGAGTTGCTCTTATACCTTAGATACACCAGATACAATTTAAATTCATTTAAAACCCTCCCTCAAGATCTTTCGAGTGTGCTACATGTAAGTTCATGTTAATGTAATTCCGACATAAAAGCATATTTGAAGCGGCATTCATTACACGTCTATTGTCAATTTTAAATTACTTTAAGCCACTTTGGCTTTACTTAATCATTCTTATTACACTTTGCTTGTAACTACGACAAAAACGTATGCAAAGTTTTGCGCTACTTGACAAAAACTTGCGAGATTATGCACGGAGATACCACACCTAGAATTACAAATAGGAGCTTGAGGAGTCCTAAGTTTTGCTCTCATCCCTTTGTCTGCCGGTCCAACTGGCGGTTGTTTTAATGCATTTTTTCCTATTACGAAATATTAAACAACCAACCAGCCAAAAAGTTTGTTTTAATCTTTATGTGTAGAAAATCAGACATTAAAAAAGTGCATCAAGCAGCGATCGCGACGTATGATGCAGCCATGATAAATATTAAAATCGCGCAAGTGAAACGATCCGAATTGATTCGTTTTATATCCGTATAGTTTTATTTGGGGATTTCGTATAAGACGCATATGAAATTTTACGTCTGTCGACTGAATAAATTGAAGCAAGAGCAGGCAATGTATTGTTCGTGCTTGTTGGCATCGGATTGATTATATGGGAAAGGTCGTCTCCGACATGGATTTGATGGCGCTAATACTCGTTGAGTGTTTGAAAAACTGCATCAGTTGGAAATCGGTGACACAATACTGGATAAAATTGTATACAGCAACTGGAACGACCGTTTTGGCCCTCACAATGGAGCTTTCGAACGGAAGTATGCTGCTTAAGTCGGTTAGATGCACTTAAAGTCGCTGCATTGGTCCATAACGTACACAAAATCGTACTTTTAGTCGCGGCCTAAAACCAAGTAGACATCAATTGGGCGGCTTACACATAAAATGCGGAATCGTTGGAAACGTTCCATAGTGCTTGGCAATGTCGCGCATCCGGTTTGCTTTTCGTCGAGTGCATTAATAATCGTAATTAAGGTGAAGCTCCCGAAACATCCGAAATAGCCACTTTTATTTCGAATCGAGACCAGATATTCGCTGAATAAACAAAGACTCGGAGACCGATTTGAATAATTCGGGCGTTTTAATGATTCCGGGGCTCCCTTGGGAAGCGACAAACGGCATGTCCGTATTAAGTAAATCTGGTCGTTATGTCGCAGCTTAAGGGTCTTGCCTAATTATGCAGGTTTAATGCTCAACCTTCGAGGCCGTCCACATTTAATATCATTAACGGCGGCGCTCGAAATTAACAGCCCGAAAAACGATACAATAATAATCGCACTCAAACTTGTTAATTGAATACAATAATTCCAGTGTTGTTGGGATTTATGGCGCACCTCAAACGGGGGAGATTCCGTTGTAGATAATATTCCAATTGTGGCACTTGGAAATCGACGCATTTGCATAAAAAGATGTCTTTTATCGTTTCAAGAACTTGGAAAATTATTATGATGATGATAAAAAATACCATAAATCGGTGATAGGCGTATTGTGAGCGAGCTATGAAGAAAACAGCTTCGATTTTACGAGCCATGAAAATGTAAAAATTAATCAAAAAAGCGAATTTCGCCAAAAGCACAATGTCTCTAGTTAAACAACTTTGCAAAATTGGAAAACGGGGCTTTTGATGAGCTTTCGAATGATTACACTCCGAATGTATCTTTTATTGCTACTACTCGGTGTCGTAAATGTCGGATAAGACGGCAAATCTTTAAGTATGTAATGTACTTACATCCACCAACTATTATAGAAAATGATCAGACAAACGCTTCGATTGTAATAGGATGTGGAATTTCTCCTGACTCGTTATCTCTCCCAAGTGTGATTCTATTCATTTCCAACTTACATGACATTTGTTCGTTTTATGTAAGCGATACGTAGTAATTAACTATCACTAAAGGAAAAATGATAACGTTAATTTATTGCACCGCGTTTACTGTTAACTCACGTCATTATTATCCTATTTAAACAGACACTGCTCATGCAGGTACTGATAATTTTTCAATTTTTCAATTGTGAGCCACTTTATTTTTTGCTTCACGCAATGATGTAAAGTTTTCCCATTCGGTGGAATTAATAAGCAGTAGCAAACGTGAAAAATAAATTAGCCGATTATCGGAATGGAAAAGCTTGTTCGGAACTTTATTTAATGCGAGTTTACGGCGGATCATTAAGCTTTTAGCGATAGGTAGAAATACGCTTTTTAATCTAGTTTATAATCAATTTTTCATCATTGCTCTGTATTGTTAAATTCTGAATAACCGGCCATTGTTGTACTGAGCGTGAAACAGGAAACGTAATACTGCACAAAAACGAGTAACAAAGGCATACAAACTTTCTTTCAGTTCGTTTTACGACTAATCAATTAAAAGCCTAATCGCAAACCGGAAAAAGCGACTCCGGTGATATTTATTAATTCAGATCGATGTACATCGGAAGTGAGGGCGAAAAAATATGCCACGTTCTTTCTAAACAAGTCACGCATGCTGACACAGCCTTGTCATTTCGCTGCAATTTTCCTGTAAAACATAACCGTATAAATTGTACTCCTTCCCGGATCGGTAACGGGTCAGCAAAACTCCGGTTTAGTCCCCCTAGTGTCTGGTCAGCGATGATTTCGTGTCCTGCATTCGAAATTTTTCTCGGATACACAAACATGATACATGAGGGATTAAGTTAGGCTGCAACGTCACTCACCGACCCCCAGTTTTAAAAATTTCATTATTCAGTGGCAGCCAATACCGGACTGAAATAACAACAAACACGCCAAGGGGTGCCAGCGTTGAACAACAGAACAAGAAACAAAAAGGGATAATTGTTTTTTGAAATCAATAAAAAAATTTGAGTGAAGAAAAAATAAATGGGGGCTTCCACGACCGTAATCCGACCTTGTGAACGTGCAAGGCAAACTTGCAAGCTAAGCTTCTGAAACTTTTTATTTACAACGAAAATGATGCTTGCACCATCAATTGCATCGTGTTGGCAACTATACGGGCATCAGAAAATCCTTGTGCAACTTTTGCAGCATTAGATGCAAACGAACCGGAGAAATAGCAGCGATAACATAAAGAAAAATGCGCTATCCGTTCGGTGCAACTCAATTACAAAAGTTTTTATTTATTCACGTCGTACTTCGTATGGTTTCGTAATAACAACAGGAAAGCAATTCAATTCTTGCCGGAACAATAACAATGCACAAGTTATATACGCAATAAATACAAACTATTCGACCAAAAATGAGAATTATGGACGTGTGGTGGCCAAATTCGTGCAAAGAATTTTTCTCTGGCCACTGAGTTGTCGCTTTAGAATAAAACCTTTTAAAAGCATAAAATACATTGTACTTTTGTAATAAGAATGTGGGTTTATTTGAATTTGCGTAATATAAGTGGTCTTGATTTAAAAGATTTGAAATTCCTGTGTGTGACACACGCATTCCAGCTCCCTCAGGAGCTTCCGGTCTGTAACATCGTCAAAGGACGCCTGAAACATTCCGGGTGGGTAGCCCGCGGGCCCAGCACCACCTTCCTTTATGCAACCAAAGCATACACATAAAGAGATTGCTACCCGTTATCAAGCCAGTGTCTCGAGAAAACTGCGCCTTCGCAATCCTTAGCTGCGTAACAACAGCCGAATTAGATTAATTAAAGCGGAGGCACGAGCAAGAAACGCTAAGAAAAACTCAAGTGTGTTCGATAGTTTGAAAAATGACACAAAACTGATCGTTTTGACACACAACGAGTCACTGGGGAAAGTTTGACAGGTGACCATCAAGTCGCGTCGTCAATCACTGCCAGAAGGGGTTGGCGAGGACGAGGACGGGGTGTAGGTAACATATTTGAGGAGATGAGAGGATTTAGAGATTTGCCGTAGTCGACGTTATTGTTTTCGACTTTAAGTCGAACGGTTGAGATAGCACCTGAGAATCGGAGCAATTCCCGGAGGCAGGAGGGTTCTAATGTAAGCACGCGGCACCAGAATGCGCTGTTTAGATCCGGAAGCCGACGCCGTATCAGAGAAGGGAATGTACCGGATGCAATGGCACGACGCGGACATTCATATTCAACACTTTTAAGGCATGTCTGCACATCGCTTCGCGCCGATAAAAGGCCATTCAATTTCGTTAAACTTGAAACTTGCATAAAATATACGTTCTTATATCACGACGCTTACAACGGCGAATAAAATACTCCATCCGCAACACGGAATCGCGCAAAAGACTGTTTTCACAAATTCTCAAAGATAACTCATTTACTAGATAAAAGGAACAGAACGTAATAGATTCAGGAGACGGGCAACCAACAAGGACCTCTTCATAAAACACAGAAACACAATAATAGACTTTTTTGTTGACCATTTGTTATTTCAATATTAATAATGAACGTCCGTCATTAATGCACTTTTTGAGGTTTAAACATTTAATTTCTGCTTTATGCCCACCCAAGTCTTAAAAAGGGCTTTACAATAATTCACCACCTACTTCTTTCAAGTCAGCAAGTGTACAAACATGCAAAAATTACTTGTTATTACACATTAGTCACATTACATTTTCGTAATAAGAATATGACTCTTTAAACTTTGCTAAATTTTACCTGGCATTTCTTTAAGCTCAAGCATCATAATCGGTAGTTATACTTATTATACCTTATTTCATTTCATTGTAGAATTTTCAAATTCGCAATCTAAGAGTGTACTCAACTTTCATGCACAACGAAGTATCCTTTACACCTACACTGATCACCACTGATAGAATTTTGACATTTATTGACGATTCTACGACAACTGGTGTTTCAGTTAGTAAATCTTGAGTTTATTTAAATAAATTGATTTTAATGTGCTCGCTAACGGAAACCAAAGGGACTTACAATCCATCCAACTCGATTTGGACAGGTTAAAACAACCCAAAACAAGAGTATTTAAACGAGTTTTATTGCCTTGACGGCAGCAGAATGTGGAAATTGTGTCCAGCAAGATTCACTATTCGTTCCCGAAACCCAAAAAATGATCAACTTGTGTTTGGTCCTTCCTAGATAGGTCGGCTTGTGACCTTATTCATAGGAACAAAAATTGGTCTGGAGCGAAAAGAAACACCTTATTCGAAGTGCCGGTGGTTTTGAGACAACTATTTACAACGCGAATAGACACGAGATGAAAATAAACAAATAAACACTGAAATTGTTATTATAAATAACGATCTTTGATTTATCAACAAGAACTAACCTTTTGTACATTAATAATTTTTATTTGCAAATTGTCACAAACACAAACACGGGTAACAGATTCTAGCAGGAATAGGCTTTTCGTGTCACAAATCCTTCACACCAGACGTTCGATCAACGTTTTGAGCAAAATTCTTGAACTTGGGTTTGGTGTTCTCGATCGACTCGACACTATTGGCAATTGGTAGTCGGAATTATTCACTCTAATGTTTCATCCAAAAGCACGCTTCGGTTTAAAATGTCTTTTTATTACTTGAGTAAGTTTTGGGTAAGACAGGATTGTGCCCCAAAGTGTTATTTAAACCCCAACACCGGACATAACCTTTAATTTCAATGTGACAGAAAAATTGTTACTGCCAACCTTAAGAAACATATAGAAAAATTTGACTTAAAAGTCAACACAACTTTGGTGAAATCGCTAAAAACCCTGTTTAGTAAATTCTACTATCTATTGAAACCGAGAGTACTAGTAGTGTTATTTATAAATAGATGTTTTGTTTTATATACAAAATTATTTCAAGTATAGGGTCCACATTGCGAAACACTTATAACTCTGCCATCAGTAGTAGCTTAACATTTTTACGACCTTGCCTGACAAATACTTTATAAAGTGGTTAGTTGATTACTGATTAGTAAGTGAAGTTATAAAATCGCTATTATTTATTGTAAGGCAGCTGACGTGTATCAAATAAATTTCGCTTGTAAACTGTAAGTTAGCACACACGAATGAAAATAACTAATTTTGGTCTCATAACCTGTAAACTTCAACCTACGAGTACCATTGGATTGACAACTGTCAACAGCTTATCACTTTGTTATCTGTCACATTCAATTTTTTTTGCTCCAATGCCGCAGTCAAATTCACTGGATAATAAGGCTTGGTTTAATAATAATCTTGGGACTACTGGCTCAGATAATTTGATGCTTGCATCAAAATTATCAATATCTGTTTAATTGTCAGTTCTAACATCGTTCTAACTTAAACCCCTTTAGAAATAAGCCACATTCAAAGTACGGAAAAATATAAAAATCTGACGTTTTCCATTTTTACGCAGGAATGTATAGATAAATATTACTAACTCGCTGGAACACGCTGTATTCAGAGATGATTTTTCCGATCGCTTTTCTATTTTGGAAAGCCGACGCGAATTTGGCGGGGCTTAGGGGGCATCGACGTGATCTGCATAAAGTTATTAGGCGAGTACGCGAAGAGCATGTTGAACTGTTATCCGGGGATTTGTCCCATATACACCTTCATTAAGGAGACGCTATCGCAAGGACCTTTCTAATTGAGGTCTTCGCAAATACGTAATCAGAGCGATGATTTCGGCGGACGGGACGCCCGAAAAACTTTTCGCATTAAAGAGAGGATTTACGGATGACAGGCTGTTTTAAATTCGAAGACTCGCCCAATAAAAACCGCAATTAGGTCCTGCTTGCAACATACATCGATTCATTTTTATATTATTGAGTGCTCACGCTGTTATCTCGCTGAATAAGTGGACGATAAAAAATAACGAGGTGATATTGCATGTTTGTTTGGTGAGGGTGTAATTATTAAGTCTAGACGTGGTGGTGAAACGATCACCGCCTGACATTCGTATTGTCTTATTTGACCAAACATCAATAATTTACAGTTGCGCTGGATTTTCAATTAGCTCATTTTACGCTCCGATGACTTTCAGAAATGAGTTCAAAAAAGTGAAACAGGAAATTGGGTTAGTCTAGTATCTATACATCTCGAACGTAATAATTATTAGTTATTCCTTGGAGAAATTAATAAATATCTAAGTTAAACTAATTTTGAGTTATCGCTCCAGAGGCCGATGCTTGACCGCAGGCCGTAAATTCTAGGATGCAAGCAAACCACTTCCGATATTGGCCCACGACTACAAACACAATTTTGCTAATTATCGTTTGCGAAAATTGCGTGTTGACAGCTGCACTTTGTAAAAACGCTCATTAATTCTGTAAACAATTCGCATGTGAAATTTTTCGGGTACAAGGCATGAGTCACGTTGTCGAGGCTTTCTGGTCAAAGCAGGACGAGCAGCTGTGCTTAATCAGTAATCGCCATGTTCAAATTAATGCACTCTAGTCGTGTAATGAATGGTGCAGTGGAGTAGCTATTTCGCCAAAATACAAACGAGGCGAGCTAATGTTTAATCACGACAATACAGGTGGCTCGGGAGCCTTTCCAGCCCCATATTCCGGTCGTTTGCCTCTCTATTTTGGTTTATTGGCAACTAATCTACATTTTTCGAACGCTGCAGTTTCCTCAACTTTAATAACCAGAATATTGAAAGGTCAATAATGGGCTTCAGCAACTCGGTGGGACACGCTGTATATCAAACGGCCGTGCGCGGTCTAAAAATAACGCTTGAGTTATGTACGGCGACATAATTGTATTGTGACGCCGGCGTCGAGACGCTCGCAGACGCCGTCAAGTGCACTTGCCACCGTCGCTTACCTTAGTTGGCGCATTGTGTATACGACACTGACCTATTATGTTACCTCACCACTTTTTACGTAATTGCCAGCAAAAGCTCTAACGTTCGAATTTTTGCCCCTTTTGTCGACATCAAAGCCGGCGATAAATATCGAAAAAACGAGAAATATAAGTAAAATGTTGGCAAAATAAGCGCGCGCTTTTTGAGGAGTTTCGTTCGTTTCATTTTTTCTAAAAGGAAAAGTCGCCTCCTCATCAGACTGATGTCCTTGGAGCTTCGCAATCGGTAATCTTTGTTTGCTCAACTTGGCAAAAACGAGCTTTAAAAAATTCAAGGAACGGATTTTTCGCTCCTATGTAAATAAGGCAAGTTAAGCCAAATTTCGAATTGTTTCGCAGAATTCAAATTATATTTTTTGTCAATTTCATTCAATTGTCTCCTTTTTGTCCAAAGCGAATTTTTTACCCAAGGGAGACGACGAAGTTGAAAGCTTTGTACTGACAGCGACAATCAAAATACCCCAAATATAAATTAGAAAAACATTTATTTTTAAATCGAGGAGCTTTTGTAAAGTAATGTGCTTTTTTCAAGAGAATTGCTACTGTATTTGCGTTTGTACAAAAGTGATTTAAATTTATAACACTTTTTAAAGCTAGCTTAGTCGGAGAAATCTTTCTCGTTTTGTGTTTCTGGATGAATAAATCTCTTATAGAATTACAAGGAGAGGAAAATAAGTTAAACGGTTTTAATCTAGTTTTTTTAATTGAGGCTTGATGGAAATCGGAATTAATAGTGTTGTTGGTTGTTTGTACGGCAAAAAGTAGAACACATTTTGCGATTTGGAGGAGACGAAAGTCTCGTCGGATTAGGACGCTAATGTTATTTATTCAGGAGATGGGAAAAGGCGCACACTTAGGAGCAATTAGGTGTTTGCAGAATTGAGGGTTAATGCCTTAATACTAAAATAGGTTTGTCTTTGTAATGTTTCAAGCAGGATAACGGGCAAAGTGGGAGGTCTTACTTTATTTGAGCCTCGTGTAAACAGATTGACTAACATAGTTGGAAATTAGTCTCGAAATTTATTTCATGAATATGTATCGATAACATCCACAAATAATTGTGTAGTCGAGGAAACAGCAAACAAGTGCAGATTTAGTGGAACGTGGGAAGTTGCGAACTGGCAAATCAAAACAGCGTAAGCTTATTAGGGGCGAAAAATGCTCCAAGTTGATAATATATTCGTACTATGGTCGCCAACTTTCGCAAACTGGAGAATTGTTCGATGAATTTAATTATACGTTATGGTGAGCAGTTGGACGAGTTGGGGCAGATTTATTAATGTATGCAGTGATTCCCTCGTCGGTTTTACGGTCACGTCCGATAGTTTTAAAATCGTAGACGGAAAACTATGCCGACTTTTGTCCCAGCGGCGCGCTAATTCCCATCAACTTAATTTAATCGAAAAGTTGGAACGGACATTTCGTCGATGCACATCGCTTTGTAAAAGGGCTGAAAACTTTCATTATTGCGCGAGTGGGAAACCATTGACATCCTTTTAATTAAATTCTGCTCTTGGCGCACACTTGACACAGGCAAGGTCAATTCCGTCGACAAAAAACTCATTAGCCCCCAGAAAAACCAACCAGAATGACCAAATATCCGCGACCCCAAACCCTTTGGGGGCGAAACTTTATTCGACTCGGAATGCCATTTCCGGGGACTCTTCTTCGGCTCACTTTTGTGATAAATCCTCCGCTTTTCTTTTGCTTCTTTAGCGGAAATTTTTATTCAACGTCCGTTTTGGTTTAACCTTGTCCGAGGTTCAGACACCCATTACCTTCCCTTCGTCTGAGTGTTCTCCGCGAATTGATTGCAGGAAATTTATGAGGAAATGAAGCTACATTGAGAGAACAAGTTCCAAGGGCATTCCTTAATGTTTTCCCTTCCGGCAACCACTCGATACGTTATCTACACCCGACCTGAACTTCTCTACTCAAATTCAAGCCCTTGCTAATTTTTGCAATCACAATAATACCTACTGATGTGAAAAAAATGCCTTCTTTTTGTAGTAGCATGTAGATTTTGCTTAAATTATTATTTATTAAGTAACATGTTGACAAGACACCGTTTTAATACAATAGTTAAGCCTCAATTTAAAACTGACCGGTGGCTACATACTTATGCAGAAAGCTCCAAAAAAAGGGAAATGAGGTCTACAAGCCTGATAAAATTACAAATTAGACATAGAGCGTAATATACAGGGATGTTTTTTTATTAGTATACATTGCCCTATGTATACAGTTAAAAAACCGAGTCAATTTCATTGTTACTATGTTACAACCAAAATTACAATTCACACAGGGCAAAAAGGTCTTAGGCAAATAACACCCCTAAGGTCAAATTTTTGCCTGGAATAGACCCAAACATTAGCCTCAAATGCCATACACCAGTGCAGCTCAAGATCTAACAAATTTAAACCGCACTCATTAAAATAATTAAGGACCGATGTAAAAATTTTATGGTGGCTAGAAATTTCGTGAATAAACTTATACTAGATAGTACCCAGATGTTACAAAAAGTTAAAAGTATTATTCGTGCCATACTGGTCAAAGTATTAGACTAGAGCTATTGTTTGGAAGTGCAAGGAGGGCCTTTTTAGCACTTTCTCTGATTATTTAATATTTTCCTTGGTTTGATGCGTCATTTAATTACATTTATTTTGTTGTTTTGCAAAGTTTATTCTTTATTTTTGGGTATTAAAGTTTTTGTAATATTGGTTGCCTGCACCTAGACCTACGGCCTAATCGTAATCGTCAAAGTAACAATGAAATTGACTCGGTTTTTTTTAACTGTATACATAGGGCAATGTATACTAATAAAAAAACATCCCTTTATAAAAATTAGGTACTGATCACTCATCAGTGTTTAATATTCGACAGTCAATGTTACTTTTGGTGCCATTTTTAAATTGATTTGTTCCTTAGGTACTAGACATTAATTTGTTTGTTGCTCACTGATATCTTAGAAGAAAAGGTTTTGCTATAAGTTAATTGTGTGCTTTCATAAGCATTTTTTTGATAAATTATAGAGTTTTGGCGGTGGCCCTCCGGGTAGTTATTTCACTTTTTACAGTTAGTAAAATATGTGTTCAGAAATGACTGAGTTTTCTCCCGTTTTACGCGCAATTCCGCTTAGATAAAGCGCTCTTGAGTTGCGAATACGATTTTGTAATGATAAAGACGAGTAGGCTGTAGCTGGCGAAAGGGCCATTAAATCAAATCGCAGCGATTTAGATTGCAGAAGGGCCGATCAGATTCAAGCCTTGGAACTTTAATATCTCTCTGTATTCTTGGCGTAAGACAGAAACAATATTTCTTGCTCTCCATTCATCACGGACGCTCGAAGCCCAGATTCCCAATACACAAGGGTTGTGATATAATGGGAAAATCGCTGGATCTTGGTGACGTCGAGAGGTCAGCATTGATTGCGAAATATATTATTTATTTTTTGCTTGTGATGCTTTGTATTAACCACTTCTAGTAAAATCGCGACCAGGTCCGAATTTACGCCCGCTATAAATAACAATAACAATGCAATTCCCTGTCGCGTTTATTTCATTACGTTGCTTCTAAGAAATGCGGTAAATGTTGGTCGGTGAGTGATTTATTTTCGTGCAATAATCCACGGCGTGAATTGCGACGAAGAATATCCCGATTATCTCCGCTCGCCGTCATCATGATCCTAATTACAATGATTAATTTCGAATGGCTATAAAACAATGTAACGGATCTTGTTAACGAATTAACTTAATTACAGTTTCTGCGGCTAATTTACTACAAGGGGAAACGAATACCGAATGGATGTCTTGCTGGTGCTTGTTCGCAGACAACTTTAAAATAAGATTATAACTGCTTCTCGGCTTTTATCGCCATCCGTGCAATTTGGACCTTCGGCCATAATTCTTACACATTTTTCCGGTGCTAAACAACACTGCACTTGACCGAACTTGCCCAAAACGTAAAACACAACCTCGGGACAACCCGACAAACAACTTTATAATACGTACCGCCAAAAAAACACAATATGATCGATGTTTGCGACACCTTTTATTACTCCTTTAATATCAAAAGTGCAATATACGGACACATGAAATGAAATATAAAAAACGTTATGTCTTTCTCAAAGAATATTGTCACGACTGGAGGAAGACGAATGGTGCCTTTATTCATCTTCTTTCACTCCATGTCACAAGTTGCGAATGAATTGCCGGTGCGTGCTGAATAACAAACTCAAATTGACTCAAGATAAATAATTTCTAATTCAATAAAATGCCCCAACATTGTAAAGCACTATCATAGAAACAGAAACACAAAATAACACATAAGCTCTTTAGTAGATTGCACCAAACGTTTCAAGAAAAAATCCCTGATGCACAAAACTAGAAAGGTAATAAATAGGGACGTACAAAGTTGCGAAATGTTTCATTTCTTTGAATTACTATCGTACTTAACTTGCGTTTGAATTGTTAAATTTCGACGTTTTACCATTCCGGTCAGCAACCACTGAAACGACGTGGTTTTATTGTTGTGGTTTTTCCTGATAAAACTGTATCTGGCGTTTTATCAGCAACGACATGCAAAAATGAAATACTGTCGCCGAAACTCCATTGGTTAAGCAACTTTTTCTGTCAATTAGTCGCAAATTATTGACGGAAGATCGTTATTTTGCAACGTCTTATTACCTTTGTTGGGTCTTGCGCCAAGAGTTCAATTCGTTTATGAAATTTTTAATTAAAGTAAATGTTTGTCGTTGTTTCCTTTGTGTCCGCTTTGCTGCGAATAAACACGTAATGTGCTCGTATTTAGTGGCAAACTAGTTTCAATTAGGCGGAATAGAAGTGAGTTTATAAATTTCCGCGTGTGCATAAATTTCTCAATAATATTGTTTAGATAGTTTTCTCGCTAACTCCATTAGCAGTGAAATATTGGCTTATATGTTACGATAAAATATATTTTATCGTTGCTGCTACGCAAACGTGTGGCGGGCATGTAGTTTCTTGCACCATGTCGTGCGTTTTATTGCAAGTTATGGTATGTAACGGGGGATTTGCCTCGCGGAATTCGTTAATTGGGGCACTGTAAACCACGGCGTGAATAATAAATAAATATTAGTGCTTGGTCTTAAGTTATATGACCCCACTAAGTGGCTTTAATAAATGATCAGCGGCTTTTAAAGTGACTCGAAAAATGCCAAAAGAATTCACTACCTACCTCCTGAACTATAATTATGTCGGAAGCCAATCCAGAACGCAAACAATTAGGTCCATGGTGAATTTTTGATGGCAAGGCACTCGATAATCCGCGGATTACAAGGCCCCTAACAAATGCAAAAAGTTTCCTCGGATTTAGCTCGGCATTTTTCCGTTCCGCGTATGTACGGAATTGTAATAAAAATAACAGTAATCGTTCCGAGCGGTTTTTATTCATTCCGACTGCGGACGACGTTGCTCAAAAATGCCGAAAATATTTCCATTGTTTCGTCTTTGATGTTGCGACAATATTGCTTTTTTCGCTCGGTTTCGTGCTAATACCACCGTTTAATTAAATGCACAAATCTCGTTATGTTCTTACTAGTTTTAATGTGGCAACAAGACGTAATCCTCCAACGCCGTAATTAAACTTTGGGTTTAGAGTGTGCGAACAGATGCACTTCCTGCAATTTCTGCCCGTATTATTTTCTAACCATCAATTAGCTTCAAACGTTGACTCGATAGTCACTGTCTTCCCGTTGCGGAAACCGGCAATCTGATATTTACAACTGACAGCGAGTTAAAACAATTTTCCTTCCCGGATTCGGTAGTTCTGCTCGTAAATTGGATTTCTGCACTATATTCGCCTCTGACTCAATATAAACAAGGCGCATTTCGCCGCCGTCTCCACCAAATATAAGCCGCTGACATTTAGACTCTATTGAAAAGCAAAATCGCAATTTACAAAACACACATGCGGGAAAATAAAATAATGCTGGTCTGCGACAAAGTAAGACGTTGCAATTCGTGAAGGAAATGTGCTCGCACTTACAATGAAAAAAATAAATACAAAAGCAAATTGGTTCAAATTGCGTATTTTTTATTTTTCTGTAAAATTTCCCGAAATATGTCAGTGGGTTTAATAAATTAGCTAAATTACTTCCTCTTTTCTTCTTTCTCCTTTTTTCCTTCTTTTATAGTTTTCCTGTTTTCTTCTTTATTTTTTTTTCTTGTTACCTTCTTTCTTTTACTCGTTCTTTTAATTTTACAAGGTTTGTAGTTAAGGAATGAAGCTGCTAATATTTTTTTATCAAAACTTCTAAGTTCAAAGTTTCCGAAAGAAGAAGATTTAAACAGTCAATTCTGCAAAAAAAACAATTTTTGTTGCGAAGCGCTTGTGGGTGGTGTACTTTTTGTCGAGCAGTCTATTAGTGCCCTCATAAATTTGGCATCACCGATAAGGTAGATATTGTTTGCGAAGTTATTGCAGAAATTCAATTTCCTTGTATTGGTCTATTATTGGAGAATAACTGCAATCGTTCTATAAATACCGCATTTATCTAAAACAAACGTTTCTTTGCGATAGTGACGTTTGAATAACCGCTACTTGAATCCGACATGTAAAATTTATCACACGAGATAATGGCAAATCGTTCTATGGATTAGGTCGGAGATTTCTCATTTCGAGTGTCCGCATCGATGATAAATTCATAAAGTGGCGGTTTTTGGGCCAAAAGCCGCCACCTACATCCCTGGCGAAACTTGTCCATAATTGAGGAGGACGACAATGTAAACTATTTTGTGCACTCAAATGCCTTCGATGCAGATCGAACCGCAGAACGAGAACACTACAAGACTAGAACAATGCTTCATACTTGCGTTGTTATGGTTACACATGATTGGATTATGGATTCAACTGATGACAGCCAGCGGTTTATAGATGATATATCTATCTATCAGGCATCGGCGAACAAAAGTTTGCTTTATTCATTACTTTTCATTCATTTTGCGTTGACGTGTCGTCGACACGCGCCCCCATTATCATCCACCAATTACACACGTCTTGTTTATGGGACGTTCATATGGGCACGTTTATTCGACTACCCTCTCGGATCCCGGATTCTTGATGCCGACCAGTAATTTACCGACCACGATTTACGCTACATTCTGCTCTTGTGTGGAATTTTCGGATTGCACGTTACGCTGCGTTTTACGACGTCGTAAAAATATTATGCACCCGCCCGAATTCTTAACTGATTTAGCCACCGACGACTTTTATTACCCGGACGAATTTTTTACAGCTGTTAGCTGACCGGGCGCGTGGCACGGAATCCCCTAAACCACTCGTGCTCTTCAAAAAAGCGGTTTTGAATTTTTAAGTTGACTGTATTTTTTTTTTTTTTTGATGGGGTGTAAAACTTGGGAAACCCTCTATTTTTTAATCATTGCTGGTTTGAAAAATAAATAATTCTTTACGTACATGTTGTTGATCTTTATACTAAGTTTTATTCTATCTCACACCCTCAAAAACAACGTTTTAATTATTTAAAAAGGAGAGAAAAAAGCATTTAAAATTTTTATTGTATTGAATGACTAATAGTGACCTAAGCGTAACATTAAAGTTATTTGCTGAAAATTTCAAATTTCGACTCCTGAAACAATCCTGAATGCTGAAGGTTTGAAGTTTGGAGTAATAAGCAGTAAGAGATAGCAGTAAATGTTTATGTTTTCAAAATAATAATTTAAAAGTTTTTATGTGCAAAAATATACAATAGTGTTCCATTTAAAAAAGTTAAGTTATTCAACTTTTAATGAGAGACTTCTTAATTTTTTTCATTTTTTAAATGCAACTTTTCAAGAAACTTTTAAAGCACTATAACTCATACTTTCTTCTTTGAAACTAGCTCAATTAAATGTTTTTATTAGTCTTGATTTTGGTGTATAGGTAAGGAATTTTTGAAAAGTGTTTTTGTCAAAAAATTCAAATTACAGTTAAACTTCTATAGCTCGAATAGACAGTTGCTTGCAAAATAGCTCGAGTTATCGAAAATGTGTGTTACCAAAAATAAAAAATAAAAACTTAATATGTTTCAGTATTATACGAAAAATACTTACTTTTCAATTAAAAAAATACCTAATTTAACATTACAATCAATACCTACATATGATTAGTACGCTGTAAAAATAGTTATTTATAATGCTATTCTCAGGCAAACGATCTGTAAATGTTTTTTGTGCAAAAAAATGTCGCTAGTGTGAATGGTGGTAGAAATACTTTTTAAAAAGATAAATTTCGGTCTAGTGTTCCTCAAAAAGGTTCGAGAGATCAAGAAATTCGACTTATGGAAGTTCAAAAAGTACCGGACATAAATATGAAGATTTTGCGTTTTTCGTGTTACTTATATTGAATTCACAGTCATTTGACTTATTAAAAAAATCGAGGGTCCGACTTACAGGCTTAGGGGCTGATTCCAAGTTGAGTTACGACCGACGCAAATCATGATTGACATAGCAACGACGCAAATCTAGCAATGTCATTGGTTGCTGCTATGCAACTGCGACCCACGCAACTTTGCGACCCAACTTGAAATCAGCCCCTTAGACTGTATTTAAAAAATTTTGCAAAATCGTACAATAAAAGTATACCTACTTTAAAAACATCAATTTTAAAAATTAAATCCAAAAATTCAAAAAATATGAATGTTTAAAAAAGCGATGTTTGTATTGAAGCTCATTTTTGAAGCACTTGAAAATAATTTAGGTGATTGTGATTGTTGTACAAATTTAAGTATTTTGACATTTAATGGTCAATAATGGACTCGCTGGCACACGAGTAACATTCGGAAAAAGTAATTTGATGACTGGATTTATTGTTGGTTTTTGTTCTTCCAGTGGAATTAATGTTGTTTTTTGTTCCAGGTAATGCAATTTCTGGTGGTGGTCGGGCTTTGGGTAAGAAACCGCGTCGATCAATTCGTGCCATCTCGTGGCCTATAAATATCGTAAATTGTAACTGTCACCGTTCGAAATTGAATAATGCCTCGCTATATATTAATCCATCGTTTTCGGAGTGGATTTATTGGAAAATTTTAATATTTACGGTGTAAAAATTTATGTCAGGCCCGAGAAGATTTAATATTTCTCGTGGACCGAGCATTGCCGAGCATCTGCATCCGTTTTCATGAATATCCATGTGCATTTGCATATCCGTATCACCACAATTTACAAGCAGTGCAAGCATCGGCGGCGGTGGCGGTGGCGGCGGCGGCGGCGGCAGCGGCACCACCTGCATACGGAGGAGGTGGCGGCGATGCCATTTTCACATTCGTACAGCTCACGAGTTCGTAAATGGCGAAAGCGAATAATCACAGCTTCGCTATTTGCATTCTCTGTGGGATGAATTTATGTAGACGTTTACAAATTTTGCCAGTTTGCTGTAATTGAACATACATCATAATGTATGAGTCTGGCCAAAACTCAAGGAGAGATTTGCCGCAGCCATAAATCCGGCGGACTTTCGAGAAGAATAAACGCCGAACACGTAAGCACTATTTAACCGGGTTTGTTATATTGAAAATAAAATTAGGCAAAGTGTCGATAACTGGGGAGATGAGCGATGAAGTGAGTCGGCGTCTAATTGGAGCTCATCTCGCAAATTTACATTCCTCGGCTAATCAGCTCGTTACTTTATTTCGCTTCCATATTAAACACTGTAGTTTGTATAATGTTGACAAGAGATTTAATTAAATCGCTCTATGCGGTTGTAAAAAATTACTGGAAAATGCGGGCATCGGTCCAATTCTGTTATCACGAGAGAAATAAAATCGTGTGAGTCGCGAGCTGAAAGCGGATGCATTTCTTGTCAGTCCGCGCAGGCAAATAATGGTTTGATATCAGTAAATTCTGGGTTTTAGGTCGACAAAACGTAAAAAGGCCACTGTTTAGGTTCAAAAATTATAATAAGTTTAAAAAAATCGTAATAGAAAACAGATGGATTAAACCCAAAAATAACAATTTTATTAAAACATAATAAATCATTTCAGATGCCGATTACGGCGAAACTAGAGAGCTAAGGTATAAAGTCTAATTCACCGTAATCAACGCGTCAAAATCTACTCGTTTTTAAAAACAGTATTTACAAAATGAAGATATTTTCAGTTACTTCTATGTAAAATGATCCGGAGGTAATCGATTAACGTCGAGAGCACCGCAAAATTCGTATAAGTTTTCAAGTTGTAAACAGAAATAGGCTTTGCCTTTCTTTTCATTTACAGGAATGTTTGGATAATCCGAACCTCCTATAACCTGAAGGACTCCATAATCCGAACGTCTTGAATTTCGTAATCCGAATTTTGTAGAAAGAAGCTGAAGCAATTGCTGTTTGAAATACATTTTTTAATTTTGTACTTTTTTATTTTGACATGCATAAAGGTTTTTGTAACCCCGCTGAGTATATTTTTTGTGGTGGGAATATGTATTTGCATGGTTAATTGGTTATGTAAGGTACCTGTAAACCGAACGCGTGTTCGGATTATTAATATCATTTGTTATGAATTCTGTAATATGACCGTTTTTTTAATCCGAACGGAGTCTGCAAACTTTCTGTTCGGATTATCCAAACATTACTGTATTAGCAATTTTGTTGACAACTATTAGGACAATGATCGGTTTAGCTAAAGATAGAAAATAAAAAGAGTATTCCAACGATACGAAGTTTCATAAAAAATCGACGAAAATTCTGACAAAAATCGGAATATGGATTAATAATAATCACACAGAAATCAGCACAAAAATGCTTCTGACAATTCTTTAGTTAATTTAAAGCGGGTTCCAATGGTTTTTTATTTTTGACCTAGCCCTTATAGTTTTCTTAAAAGAAACGCCAAAAACATTTTTGCAGTTTTTACGATTTTCATTTTTCAAACGCCGATTACGGCGGAACTTTTGGAGCTAATATAAGAAGTCCAGCAGCAGGTATGCATATAAAAAAACCGGACCAATCGACGTTATTAAGGAAGTACAGTACTATGCATGAAATTTACTTGATTCGAGTTTGCAAAATACTTTAATTCCTTGGCTTTCGATGGTAGGACACTTATGCTTTCAAGTGTCAATTTATGCGGAAAAAAATGCGATTTTTATTGAACCCGAAATAATTCTGGGGTGCGTCATTTGGTTTTTATTGCGCTTAATTTTTGTCAAAAGCGTAATTAGATGTTGATATTTATTAGTAAAATACTGAAGTAATTTGGGCGGAATGTGCTCAGTAATTGTATTTTCATAGGCGCGCGGCGAAAGTTTCGAGATGAAATAAATTCAATTTTAATTGGACAGTTTGCTGACTTGTATCCAAACTTTATTCATAAAGATTACACTTTGATACTCTGAACTGCGCCGGAATTGGAATAATAAATCATCAAAAATACATAAGTCGAACCGTTTTATGCTAATCAATTTTGTATCGAACTGTGGCATCGCTCGAAATAGAAACTTATCGCCAGGGTGTTGATTTTTCCAAGCGAACGGCTCCCGTAATTACTTTAAATATCTCGCCCCCGTTAAGGCACCTACCACATTCCTAATTTAACTAACTTTTAAAAGTTTTATGTGAGCACCATGAATTATTGCAAACATTCCGCTCGCCCCAACTTTCGAAATGAAGCAATGTTTCTTTCGATATCCTCGCAGCACGTAACGCCGACGTTGATTCCGCCACCGGACCGCACCGGAAATCTGATTTAAGATTGCTTGTTTTCGCACTCAGCCTCATTATCGGGACTCGCAAACTTCCAAACAACTCGCACAAATAATTACCTGCTTAATTAGGGCCGCGTTGTGATGAAAATAATTCAATTGCCCTTTGCCAACGCAAGGAATTCACACGATCGAACCAAATTGAATTTTTATCCGCCAAGGAGCAATATGTTCACTGCGACGGATATGCACATATCTGGAGCTAATCTAAATGAGACTTAGTTGCAGCTCTTTAATGGTCATTGCAAGCACGTTCGCTCTGGTGTTAAAAAGATAATTCCGCGAGCTGAACTGCATCCTTAATGTTCTTTTGGAAATTTATGCGCGCCAAAGTTTCCAATGTAATCTCGTTAAGGCTCTGAAGGGGCACGTGGAGGACGATTTAAAAAAGGTATGCAAATGCGAACCAAAGTTGACGCATTAAGCCCGAACCACAACCAAATTGGCTCATCAAAAATCCACTCCAGCGTGTTTTTTCTATTTTTTCCAAATGTTTCATGGGTACAAAATAATCTATTTATTTATCAGCTATTTTTCTTCATTCATTATATTAGATAAATAAAAATGTGCGCGTTTGTTGATTAGGACCTTAGATTCGTAACTACACAAATCGAAATTAATTTCTCCCTAGCAAAACGGGAGTGGGTAAATACCATTCCAGCCACTTTGGCGTTTCTCCGAGGACCTATCGCAGTCGACAAGTTTGTGTATCAGTACAAATAGCTCGAATAATCGTGTAAATTCGCCTTTATCCGGGTGTTTGTCGCCGCTTTTTGGAGCATTTAATTAAAAAAGGCCTTTCAAATTTAGATGTAGTTCCTCAAGTGCTTTTTTATGCCGCTTGCGCCAGATCCATCCATCACCTCGATTCGTACTGCATGTTTATTCAGGATGTAAAAATATTATGCCTTCCACCAAACAACGCAAAACACTCCGCAAATTATTACATTATTCTTTTTTCTCCCGTGTGCTCCACCAGAGGAACAGATAGCGTTTTATCAAAGTGCGTGTCGTGAATGTAGACGTGTAAAAATGACTATCTATTTTTACATTCTAATGTTGGTAGTAGGGCGAAATAAAGTGGTGCATTAGTAAAATTAATTGCTCTGTTTCTCTCCTCTTTTTTTTAGAATGTTAATATAGGCAAATACGGATTGTTTGTTGCAATGCGGCGGGTTGTAACATTGTGTGCGAACGTACATTTGCACAAAGCACTGCATATTCGCTCGGAATAAATACGAATAATAAACAATTATTTAGATGCTCTTTCAGAGCCGCTCCAAACGAGTGCATCTTTTTGTACGGAGGGCTCTTTTGTTACACATCAAACAGACCAGACGCGCCGCCAGCTCTTGCCTTTATCAAAACCGCAAGAAAGTTTCCAACTACTTTTACGCGGGTTTATCAATTACGACAAAATTAAGAGGTTTATGATAGTAGTTGGAATAATACGCTTATTACAGGCACTTGACGGCTTTCCAACGGCTTACAAACTTCCACGTAATTATGTTAATGCCTAAG
This sequence comes from Tribolium freemani, assembly GCA_939628115.1. Lineage (NCBI taxonomy): Eukaryota > Metazoa > Arthropoda > Insecta > Coleoptera > Tenebrionidae > Tribolium > Tribolium freemani. The sequence continues at coordinate 19,489,215 of OW626785.1, forward strand.
TAATTTTTGACTCAAAACTTTTGTCTATTCTGTACAAACTTTTTATATTATTTTTTTACAATTGGAACAGAAAATTAATCTATACACATGACAATACCTATACCTAAAATTATACTAAAAATCTCATCAAATAAGTCACATGTCATGGGAGGTAAAGTAAAAACACATTAGTAAGAGAATATCACAACAACAAACATTTGTTAAAAAGATTTGACCTGACATAACTTAACACGATTTCATTTTTTGACAAATTATTCGTTAGAAGTTCATATTGTAATATTTTAAAATTCTTTACATATCTTTTTAAATGCTTCTAGAATTGTAATTATAGTATTGATTAAATTAAAAACAAATGGTTTTAGCAAAAACATATACAAGATGAATTTGCTAAAGTATTTTTTACTGTATCTCAAAATAATAATAATAATAATAATAATAATAATAATAATAATAATAATAATAATAATAATAATAATAATAATAATAATAATAATAAAATAATTAATAAAATTAAAAGTATTAAGATATTAATATTAAGTGTTTTTGAGAAAATAACGAGTTATTTACGAGATTATTTATACGAGAGTAACGAGAATATCTCAGGAAAAAAAGGAAAATCTTTCCTTTAAATAGTACGTTTACGTAACTTAAGTTTTTATCATCTCTGATAAATTGTAATTCAGAAAAATCATTTGTTTATTAACCAATACTACAAAAAAAAGTTTACATTATCTTCGATCAGGGATGTGAGGTCTTTCTTGAAAAGGATAAATAATAAATCTACAAGGAAGACGATTTTTTGACAATCCGTCTTGCACCGAAACCATTGTAAATACTTGATGTACAATTTTATAATCTTAAAGATGGAAGACATGCTCGAAAAATTCTTCGTTTTGTTTTCGTAACGAAATATCTCAGAGAAATGTAATAACGTCGTGGATAAAAAAATCCTGCTAGGTGCACTTGGAGCTTCAAAGGAGGCGAGATAAATATTTCAGAATAAATAAGAGAATTTAAAAGCCTGAGTCGGAACAGAAGTAGATTTAAAATGTATGAGGAAAAGCGTTGTCGGTGCAGTGACACGGTCAGTGTGAGCTTATCCGGATCGAGTGAGCTTACGCAATTAGGAGGCCGTGCCAAAGCTCTTTGTGTAAGCCGACCTGTCAACTCAACAGGTGAATATCATTAGGTAAACAACTCGACTATGAAAATAACCTGCTGGCTGTGGATGAACCTCTGTTGCACTCCATTCTGGCGGTTGCGTGCCACGGTGGACTAATGATTTGTTTCGTGCCAGGTCGGAGGGAGGTGCCTAAGGCGAGCTTTCACAAAGGATTTCTTTTAGCTTTTAGTATCTCCCCTCGAAGAAATTAGAAAAATATTCAGAATAGAGTCATTCAAATCAATTCCTAAATGCTAATAAATCGCAACAACTAAAAGTGGACTAAATGAATCGCACTCAAAACCGGCCATCTTTAAGATAAGCGAAACTCAGGATTCGCAGGATCCCTCAAGATGCTCTTTAAGCCGTTGATTTGACGTCTAACGACACGGAGGATAACGACCCGTCACGGTTTTTAACTTTGCTTCGTACGTGTTTCCAAGATGAGGGAAAAATTCGAGCACGTGCCCGTTTTCAGCGCGGTTTTGTTACATAAACGATCCGACGGTGGCAGGGTCTGAAAAATATGGGAGATAATCGCATAATTATAATGCGCTTAAAAGTATTGATTTCGAATTTAATTGGAAATTTTTTGATGCGATTTTAGGGCAAATAATTTGGCAACGCGTCCAATTAAGCCCAACGAAATTCTTTAATAACGCCTAATTGATGAAAACGAGCAACAACACAATACAGCGGCGAAACACATGTGCTTTTTTTAATACAACACCTAGGGCCTTTGCAAATTTGCATACAATTTATCTATAAATAAGCAAACAAAGTGTCAACAAACCGAAACGCTGGCACACAATAAATTAGCGAATTTAACCATTTTTGCATTTTACTGCTGAAAAATTAAAGCTTCCTGAAATCGTTGCCAGGCCCAAAATCAGTTTTCCAAACGCAGTGGAAATGTTGCTCTTATTATACAGGGTTTTTTTCATTTATACAGCAATGTTTGAATCTCTAAAATGGCATATAAAATGATTTAAATAACTCGTGTCCTATCTCTTTCAAACTACTTTTTTATTGTTTAAATCGATAGAGTTAATTATGCAAAGAAGTATAACCTTTTATACCACTCAAATGCACTGTTTAAAAGTTATAGTTGTTGACCGTTGGTTAATATTGATACTATACCTTTTCATAATGCAATACTTTTTGTTATTTGGACAATTTTATTCAAAATTGAATTCCTACATTCCGAGGTTTCTGAGAGTCTTAAAAAGCTTTTCTATCAAGTCAGTAAGTGTACATAAATAACATCTTAAACGGTCCGTTGAGGTACAATTACCGTGGCTCCTGGCAACCTGGTCGTGGACATCATTTTCAGAAAATACCGTCCATTACACTTTATCACTATTGAATCACCTACAACTGATTATTATTAATAATGAATTTCCATCGTTTTTCTCGTATTTAATTTACAGTCAATTTTAATTACAGCTATTAAAGTTGAAATTGAAGTTAGAGATGAAATCGATTTTGCTCTGATATTGATTTCAAATTTTGTAATCCACTCGTTTGTTAACGGGCAATTAATAAGCTTAAAACTGTTAAAGGCACTCGTTCAGTATTGTTCGTTCGTGCTTTAAAAAGTATTCGTTATTAATTGTCTTTGTTAAGACGGTTTGCACTAAAATATGAGTTTTGGGTAAACGATATTCTTAGCAATGAAAATGCATCGTCAACGTTAACATTTGACGGTTTAAAAATTGAAGATATATAATAAAAAAGCTTACTTCAGTGCACAATTACTACGTGGAGACATTTGCTAACTTGTCTTTTAAAGACACTACATTATTTTTTGACTCACACTCAGTTTGTGGTTAATTTGCACTATCTTGTAAGAACTGAGTTAATTTTGGAACGGTTAGTTTGAATTTTGTATTGCTTTCTTCTTAAAATATAGGCAAGCCGATATAAGGATATCTGACATAAACTACGAAAACTTAGGAACACCTCTTTGCTTTGGAAACAGTGGCAGTGGCAGCCTTCGTAGTAATTCTAAAAGGTTTCTTAGGTGATATCAGATTGCCTATATCTTAAGAAGAAAAGAACATAACATTTAAACATAACTACGAGTAACTGAGTCAAAAATAACTCTGTCGTGAATAAATAGTGTGCAGTTTTTATTTTAATATTATTTCATATTTATTTTTTACTCTAATCAAAAAGTTAATTAAAAGAACGAAAACTATTATGATATTTAGTTACGTAGTTCTCAAGTTATGGTGAAAAACAAGGCTCCGCAATGTGTATTTGGAAGTGAAGTCCGCGAGACTTCACATTCTAATGTACATAAACATTGACGTTGCCATATCGGCTATGTTTACATGTTGGTATGTTACTGCATAGTGAGCTGAAGCGGTAAGAGTGTTCGTGGATTTCCGGATATGCGATGCACTAAGTAACAATCCGACAACGCTGCATTACCAATATTGCCAGTGAACATCCAGTGAAGGATAATGGCGGCCGTTTGTTTACAATAGTGAAGTAGGCGAATTTGAGCGTAATTTGTGGTGAAAGTGAGTTTATAGTGACTAAAAAACATATACTGATTGTAACAGAACAATGCCACGGCAGTGTTTCGTTTGTAAAATAGTTAGTAACACGAGTTTGAATTTATCATTCCACAGGTGAGTACTTGTAGGTCAGTGGTGTAGGTATTTGTTTTATAAAGGGCTATTCAATTTGACAAATTAGTCGTTCTATACAAAATTTGTCTAAAAGCTACAGTTTAACATGTATGGTCCGTTTCAAACCTTTAGCAACAAATATCAATTTTCAGAATTAATTTTCTCTTTGAAATGGTGGGTTTTCTTGTCTCAAAGAAAATGTTTTCCTACAACTCTTTTTGAACAACTGAATAATAAATCATGTAAATATTAAAACATATCTTTAAAACAAAGTTAACGGGTTTGCTTTTCTTACAAACATATATTAATGTATGCGTTTTTTGCAAAGTTTACGAGCTGCTGCATCTTAATAAGAATAATTTTTTTTTTAGTTTTTTAATGATTAGTAATGCCACTAATATCCATTCTCAAAATTTTTAAACAAAAATATTTAGTTACTGTTACTGAAATAACAATGTACAAAAAAATTTATTTATAGGATACCAGTTGACCCAAGTATTAGAAGAATCTGCTTCTCGAGTGTTGGTTTACCTTTTAATGCTGAGGAAACTGCTCCTAAACACGCGTTAATTTGCGCAAATCATTTTCTAGAGACAGATTTTGAGTATCTGGGCGTCACTAAAAAGAAAGTATTGAAAAAGGGAGCAATTCCAATTGATACCACTGACAAAGATTTAAGTAGTGCTGATTCGACAAGCGTAGAAACGTCAGTAAAATCTCCTAAATCACATAAAAGAAGTTACGATGAAGCTGGTCTTTCAACTCTCAAGTCATCTAGCAGCAGCACCCTGACCGCAAGTGAAGCTGAGGACGAACTCCGTAAAGAATCTAATCTCCTTCAACATAAGAATTCAAGTGAATCTTTGGGGGTACGGTCTCTTCCTTCCTCTGGAACATTAACAGCTTCTGAGACTAAACGATTAGTTAGTCAGGAGGTACATAAAGACTCTGATCTTTCTCAACAAAAGGATTCAAGTGAATCCTTGGGGGTACGGTCTCTTCCTTCCTCTTCAACTTTAACAGCTTCTGAGACTGAAAGATTACTTACTAAGCAAGTACGTGTCGTTACGACAAGTGAAACCAAAAAAAGAAGAAGATTTAGTGTGGGATTTCTGAGTAGCTCAGATTTTTCAACACCAAGAAAAGCAAAACGACATTTTCGAATAATGAAAAGTAAATTGCAATGTCAAAATAAAAAAGTTAAAGTGTTGCAACAGTCTGTGCGAAGATTACGGTTACGAGTAAATTCCTTAAAATCGCTTGTAGATGTTTTAAAGGAAAAACGCTTGATTACTGAAAACGCTGAATCTACTATTATGTCATCGTTGCCTTCAACTGCTGCGGATATTTTTAGACGAATGTTGAAAGGGCCTACAAAACAGAAATATACACCAGCGTTAAGATCCTTTGCTCTTACGCTTAGCTTTTATTCACCGAAAGCATACAACTTTGTTCGACAGACTTTTAATCGATCTTTACCGCATCTTAACACTATCTCAAAGTGGTATCAGTCAGTGGATGGATCCCCAGGGTGGACAAAAGAAGCGTTAAATGCTTTAAAAATAAAAACGAAAGATGTTGAATGTAAGAACAATAAAATAGTCTGTAACCTGGTGCTCGACGAAATGTCGATCAGAAAACAAATAGAATGGACTGGAAAAAAATTTACGGGATATGTTGATATTGGTACAAATATTAGTGCTGATACACTTCCAGAAGCAAAAGAAGTTCTGGTTTTTATGCTTGTAAACGTAAATGGGACATGGAAAATACCCATTGGATATTTTCTTCTAAATGGTTTATGTGCCAGTGAAAAAGCTTCGCTTGTCAAGTCATGTCTTCAGTTTGTACATGAAAGTGGCGTTACTGCATTATCAGTTACGTTTGATGGAGCCCCAGCGAATTTTCAGATGGTTCAAATTTTGGGAGCAGATTTTGCGGAATTCAATTCACTTAAAACGTCGTTTCAACATCCTGTCACAGATGATTTAATTTTCATATTTCCAGATGCTTGTCATATGCTGAAGCTTGTAAGAAATTGTTTGGCAACATATTCATTAATTACTGATGGCGATGGTGGTAAAATTGAATGGAAATTTCTGGAAAAACTTGTTGAGTTACAGTGTGAAGAAGGTTTACATGCCGGGACAAAAATAAGAACTCGTCACATTAAATTCGCAAAAGAAAAAATGAAAGTGAGACTTGCTGCCCAAACCTTGAGCAAGAGTGTGTCTGATGCTTTATTATTTTTAAAAGAAAGCGGGAAAACTGATTTTATAGGTGCAGCTGCAACAGCGAAGTTTATTAAAATTTTTAATGATTTATTTGATATGTTTAACTCAAAAAATAGACTAGCTAAATATTTTTATAAAAAGCCGCTTTCACCTGTTACCAAAAACGAGTTTTTTAGGTATTTAATTGAGATTAAGGAATATATAAAGCAGTTAAAAATAAATAACAGCAATTTTAAATTCTGGTCGGAAGACAGGTTTTTTAGGCTTTATGATTTGTATAGAAAGTCTTATCCAGTATTATGAACACTATGTAGAAGAAAAAGGCTTTTTGAAATATATTTCAACCTACAAGCTGTCACAAGACCACTTGGAATTATTTTTTGGGGCTATCCGCAGTAAAGGAGGGTTTAACAATAATCCCACTGCTAGACAATTTGAGGCCGCGTATAAACGATTAATTGTCCATCACGAAATTAAAAGTGGCGACACGGGCAACGTCATAAATTTAGATTCAACAACAATTTTAAACTGCAGTAGTAGAGGTGTTACCACAAATGCAAGTGGGGAAGAAAACATTGTTTCATTTGAAGAAGAGTTAAAATATATGGACGAATTTGATTTCCAATCCCAATCTTCGTCTTGGGATTTAACGGATTATGTTTTAGATGTGGTGTCGTATATCTCCGGATTTGTTGTAAAGTCTCTTAACAAATCTGTAACTTGTATGCAGTGTCTGCGGTTGTTGGAAGGTGATAGGACATTTTCTAAACTGCAGCAGCAGAAAGAGTACCGACATCTTTACAGGGCGTCGCAAATGGTAGTCAGCGTTTGCCAAAATGCGGAAAAATATTTCCGATATTTTCACAAAACAACTGGGATTTTTAACAAAAATATTGAAAATTTACCTCAAATCTTAATTGTTAATACTATGCGTAATCTACCGTCGTCGGTCATGGATGTCTTCGGAGATCATTTATATGATGACGATCCTTTGGATAACCACTTCCATAAATTAGTAAAATTAATATTAAAAGGTTATTTTAAATTACGTATTCATCACGAAGCTAGAAAAAGTGTTGATAAAATAGATAGAATAAGAACCAGTCTTAATAAGACAATTCTGTTTAAAAACCAGTAAACAATGCTTGTTTTTTATCTTATTTTCATTGATTTTCTATTAGAAGGTGCTTAAACCTGACTCAGTTAGTAGGGACAATTTTTTACAGGGTATTTTTTAACGGGCCACCGTGGATATCTCATAAATAAACAAAAAAAAATAGAACATCCCGAGACTGGTTAACTTTTATTTACAGGAGGACACCTACCCTCTTAGTGTACTTTTAATATATTTACCACCAACCACAAGTCCAAGTACAATCTCAGCTCGGTTCAAGCGTTGGTGTTGTTTACTGGGTTACTATGTCATTTCTACAAAAGCATACTCCTCCCAATTGGGACTCAGTAGAAGTAGCTGATTTTCCGGAGACTGCTGTTTGGATCAGATGGTGTCACGGCTGGTTTTATTCTTTCATTCCTTTATCCTTACGTAACTGGTGTTTTGCCCTTACATGTTTTTTAACGCTTAATTTTATTTCTCATATAACTTCATATATTGAGTTTTTACCGCATAAAAACTTATGGTCCATATATTCGCATATAATATAATTATTTATATTTTATATTTTGTGCAGTTCTTCTTGCGCAAGCGTAAATGTTTTTATCCACAATCACATTGTAACTGGAGTTTTATCCACACTTATGAAGCATAGAAACTGACCTATTATCCACTAGTGGAATAAAGTAACTTCATTCCACTTTTGCCACTAGTAATTATGACTACCAGACAAAGCTGCAAAGTTTCATTTTACGAATACAAACATTTTTAATATAACTTTGATTAACTCAAAATTAATTAATTTTGTTAATGTGGTGATTGTGGATAAAACGTTGTATTGCATTGTGTTTTAGTCGCATTTTATCCACTTAAGAATATTAAACACTCGGGCTGACGCTCTCAAATATTCTTGCGTGGATAAAATGTTTTCTACAACACTTTTCTTTTTGCCTTTGCCTACTCTTGTTTTGATAAAAATATACTTACGGATAAGCATCGACGTTTAACGATGGAACATTTAAATCAATTAGTTTTACTTTATTGTAATCGTGAAAATTTATTCTGTTGTTCCCTGTTCTAAATTATTATTATTCTATATTCTAAGTTATTTATTATTTTATTAACATTATTAGCGCATAAAAATCCCATTCTCCTGTCACTTAAACTTCACTGGTTCTTAAGATCATGGAAAACCTATTCTACGATCAAATGATAAATTTCCTAGATCCTCAGCTTATTATTCCGAGTCAACTGCACGGATTTGTGTCTTTTAAGTCAATTGTTTCTAACTTACTATCGATTTTGGGATTTTACAATTTTTTGTTTATTTGCTGGGATACTCGTAATTGCTCTTTTAAAATAACACTCTGTATGTATGGATTATACATGTCTTTTTTACAAGAATAAAATAATTACAGTTTTATGTTTGTTTTCTTTTAACTTCATAAAATTTTTCCCACTAAAATACTCTATGAAGTATAAACCCCTTTTGGCAATTAAATATGCTACGCCACTGCCTTTTGCACCTGCGATGAAGGAAAACATTGTCCCCTCTTGGTCCCGCATTCCCCTCTCCCGGCGTTAATCGGCTTCACAACACGCTACAGTGAAAGTGCTGCGATGCTGTCTCCTCTTTATCTTACCTCCATGGTGAAAAACGAATTTCCATCCACCATTCAATTCTGTAAATTTAGCATCATGTTATAGAACATTTTTGAGGTTTAAATATTGTTGCATAAACACGAAACGTGAAAAATCTTGGAGCTTGTTTCATGTCTGATGATTTTTCTGTGATCACTTGCGGCTGCAGTGTCCTTGCACTCGCTCAGAAATTGCAGTCCGAGGTAATTACTACTTCAAACACTTTCTTTCTGCGTAATATCCAGTCTGGCGTTAGAAGAACCAGTCCTGGCATGTTTGCGGTTTAGTGCAAATACGTATCAAGATTGCGCCTAGTGTTTAGCTAGAAGAGTGATTTTTAATTCAGTGGCTGTATCAAATTCCCGTCGTGTTTGCTTGACAAATTTCGTTGTAGGGCGAAGCGAGCACTTGCAATTTTAGATTCGCGTCGTTAGTGGTATTCCGCTGATTGCCGCTGTTTGAATAACCAAATGAGTTGTCTTACTTGGCAATTACGCGAAGAAAAATCGGAGAAAAGAGGGGCGATTATTGATTGCTCGCTCGTTCGCTTATTCGCTCGCTCGGACCCACTTGATATTGCGGTCCGCTTAAGTAAATTCCCGCCATTTGTATTAACTCGCTGTCTACTCTGCTGGTTTACGTATTTTCCCGAATATATATAACCCCCATCAACTGCGACTGTACGATAAATTACCCTTTTCTATTTTTAAAACGCCACAACGCCCAACCCATTCTCAACACACACTTCATTGTTTATCATCGGTACTAAAGCATTGTTTGAAAATAAGGAGCGTTTTTATTTTGTTGCACGTTCCGTGCTGAAATTAATTTGTCTGCTTGTTTCATAAATTCGGCTTGAGGTTTTTATCAATCGTCATCTTGACCCGAAGCAGGATGTTGTGGGTCCGTTTTAGCTTTATGGACACAAAGGTTAAAGCTCTGACAAGCTGAAATACTTCAAGATAACTAGGGGAGTTAGCGGGTCCGGCGACACTTAATAAACAGATCATAAACTAAATTGGACGCTATAAACGGAGATAGTGATTGATAAAAAAAGAGTTTCCTGGAATGCCTAATAAAACAGTGTGAAGGGTTGTTTCGGGTCGCTCCGGGAATAAAAACGACGAGACATCGAAGCAAACTTTGTAATACGCAAATATAATATTGTAGCTGTTGTAAGTAGTAATTAAAACGTAAACTTTAAACGAGTTTTTATGTAAACTAATGTAGCCCTGAAAGTAGAGTAATGTGGGCATTATTATTAAGTATAAAAGCGTGTTCCAGCCTCCGAATAATGATGTAGACTTGTTAACAATTTTAATCTCCGAATTTGGACACGACTTCGTTTTTGTGCGCAGAAAGGCAGCCAATTTCAAATTTAATAGTCCAAACATACCCTATAAAATACATTTCTTTGAAGTTGAAATTTCATATCGTTGCGGATCGTGGAGGATCATTGCGAAACTGGATTCATATTGGTCTTTTGATGGAGCCCCGACTCCAGTCCACCGAACGATTCCCGTCGCTATTTTCCACATAACTCGGCCAGCGAATTTATTCGGCCACTGTCGGGGGTGGAGGGTTAATTGTCCGTCATGACCAATCGAGCAAAGCCCGTCTCCAAAGTAGATCAAGTTTGATTTAATAAAAGTTTAGGTAATTGGCCGGAGCTTTGGCAATTAACGCAAACCACGCTCGTAAAATATCGCATACCTTTAACAACGAAATCGCCAATCACGGGATTATCCAAAACGTAAACGCGGTGAATGCGACATGCTCGGTTTTGTTTAATAAAACCCTCACTACCACAACACAACTGCAATTCGCCACCGGGTCGCAAAGCTCGATCGGTTTAGACCGACTAATTTCCTGCGAAGCCGCTGGATTTTCCACAAAAACGGACACATGCGACGAACGTTTATTACATTTTTCGGCGGCTTTAATCAGCCAACAAATTCCTTCGCATTTATTTAAGAAACGGGCGACGCAATTTTCAGAAAAATTGGTCAAGCGACGCATTTTTCACAATTTTCTCCGCAAGCAGTTTGTGGTTGTTACCATAGTATAACTTATGCTACAGTTTTCAACCCTGTCCTACTGACTGTTCACACATTTGTTCAAAAGTAATAAGACGCTGCTATTTTTTTTTCCTTTTTTTCTTTTGAAAACTGAAACTGAATTCGGTTCTATTTTTAGAAATAATTTTAATTTGAATTTGATATTTTCAAATACAATCATTCCACTGATAAAGTTTGCCTTTGGCTTTAATTGAACACCAGGGCACCGTTAAATAATATTTATACAAATATAATATAAATATAAATAATATTTTATTAATATAACATACAAAACATGGTAATTGTAATACTGTTTTAATAAAAAAATAATTTAACTAATAATTCAGTAGTTATTTTTTTACAAAGGGTTTGAGGAATTTTGACATTCTAAATTTTTATCGTAAAAAATGTGCTAAACTCAGAATTTTAAGTGGTTGTATTGTATTGTATTGTATACTTCAATACTTTGAGCCCACTTTTAACCAAAACTATTTAACCAAAAAACTCGTGCTATGCATTTTGTTCACCCGTCTAACCTAAATGCTGGAAAATACATTTCCTGTTTAAGTTCTCTATTAGATTATAATTTCTAATTAGAACAGATCGAAAATTATGGAAATAAAGTTATGAGCAACATGCAATTTGTTGTCATTTTAGCGACATTTCTTACTAATTTACTTATTTTACCTTGGACTGACACCTCATTTCATACTTAATTAAATTAATGTACTAAAACGCTCAAAAAAGAAAAACAAACAAAAAACAACATTTTGAACCTAATTTGCTATTTTTGGTCAAGTTTAACGAGAAAAACGCGCTCTAATAACGTTCTAAAAGGTCAAAAATAACACCGTGTTAACATATAGCTTCAAGTCCTACCAAAAATATTAAGTTTTTGTGTTCTTGAACTAGGTAATATGACAATTTTTTTGTCTTATTTTTAATAGAATTCCTCGAAATAATTTTGTTTCTGAACATAAAATATAGTCACTTTTTAGTCTAATTTAGGCAGATCTCGAGAATCGAGACTTGGACTAACAACTAGCAATTGCATGCTTTCGTCAAAAGTACTTATTTCTTTATTAATTATAAAACTTGCTGCAAATATTCCTCACGACTTTTTTTCCCAAAAAGGCAAGAGATTCCATCGTTTGAAGTTGATGTTAATGTAGGTAATTTATTTCTTCTAGTTTGTACCCATTAAAAACTTGACATTGGTTTTAATACAAATGTTTGAAATTGGGCCGAAATAGTTTTTAGTCCATTACCTCTTATTAGAGAATCGATATTTCCAAGCATTTGTATGAATCTAAATTTTTTAATGAATCAAAAACCTGGAAATTGTGTAAAAAGGAAGACTTGGTATAACAGTTTGCGGCTTCATTATCATTTTAAATAGGCGGTTGTGAAGAGCTCGAAAAACGGTCTTTTTCTTAAAACTGTTCAAGTGCCCTCGTAAGCCCTCCACACGTTATGATCGATTACGCTATCTCGTGTAAAAATTGCCGTCGTTCATTTCCACGATCGAGAACAATTAAGCCATAATAGATCGTTGGCCCTTTCCCGGTGTGAATTTTTTGGAGGATCTGTATCGTCGGTGCAAAAAAGGCGAGCTTGCAGACACCAGGCCTAAGCTAAACAAATAGCAGGGCATTTTCAACTTTTAATTTCCGTTAAGCTAACGACTTTACTTTATACCTGTCTTTAGGCCTGGAAGGGCGAGTGGCAAAGCGTATCCCTTCGGTATCCTGCCTTTAAGGCTCGCGCATTACGGCTCCTCTCGCATCAATCTTTCCTTCAGTTTCGCAAAGTTCCGGTTTCATTACGCGAAAGATTCATCTTGTGGACGGTTGTCGTAGCTGCTGCATCCAATTGTTTCCCTTGTTTCGCTCGCAACGCGAGAAAAAATTTAAATTGTCTTCCGTGTTAAATTAGTTAATTGATAAGAGCGTTCCGGGATTAATTTCTTTAGGTGATCAATTTACGAAGGCTCGAGGGTAATCTTGGAGGTGGTGTTTGGCTTTCGAACAAAAAGCGTTCGAGGTATTCTCGCTTTTGCAGGAATCTTTAATGGATATCCGGCAGGAGGCTATTGACGCCATTACACGCTCCGATGACCCCGGCATTGCCCGATTACTTAACTTTGATAAATTGGGAGCAGGAATTTCGAATATAATTATGCCGGTGTGTTGCCGAAAGACGCAGGAAAAAAAACCGCTTTTATGTGGCTGTTGTCTCGAGGAGGGTCTCGATTTTTCTTTCGTAAACACCGGCTCAAAGCCACAAACGCTTTCTTTGATAAGTTTTTGCACAACAGATACGCAAAGGTCACTGTTTTTACTCGACAAACATCGCTTTCCGCAAGTTCATTTCCACTTTGAGAACTTGCTCATATTTGCCGGCGATATGTACGATTTAAAACACTTTTCTCCGACAAGTTTCACCGGGAAACAGCTTGCGGAATTCTTCTATTTGCGCACGAGCTTGTCTTTATTATCGCAATGTGGACGTTTGCGTGCTTTTGCAACACAAAGCGAAATAATAATCCCCCAAGTGCCTTTTTCAGAAAACGATAAACTTATTATTTATTTTTGCTCGTAACGCAGATAGATTTTGGTTTTGTTGATCGATGTCTTCTCGTCCATTAGGCAAATTTGGCGTTTTATTGGTGGTAAAACAGGAGTTTTATCGGACGAGCCGTGACACATGCTCGTAACAAGATGCTGGCAAAACGTTCCCGCAGTGTAAATATTTTGATAAAATTTGATGTACATCTGAAATACGATGCTTCGTCTTAATGAAGTTCGGATGTGTGGTAAAAATGTGCTTTCGGTCCTATAACTCCTGATATTTCGTGTTTCTCTTGAAAATTCTACAGCTCCCCTGACTGGACATAACGAAAGTTTACGAGCGCCGGATTAGGTCCCCCTGTTTATTGAAGTCTGGAACGTCGTGTTTTTAATAGAAATCCGTGTCGGGAATCTTTTCAGGGCAACTCCTTGAAAAGTCAGACATTTCGCCTGTTGAAGCGTGCAATTATTCAATCAAGGCGTTTCAGGAGTGAGCAAGCAAATCTCCGTTTTAATTATCAGTTCCCTAATTGGATTCCTATGAAGAAAATTGTTACTTTGACAGCTTATGCATCAAATTTGCTGTTGACGGAGCCGTATCAAGCTTGCACTGTGAATTTCCAGCGAAATAATCCGGCAAAATTTTAAGACGGGATTAACCAATAAGTAGAACAAGGCGAATTAGTGCGGATTTTTAATGCAGACAGCTCTTGTGTAGCTGCCTTCGAGCGCTGAGTTTATTAGGGTGCAGAAACGGGAAGTTTGCTTTATTAAAGCGTTGCGGAATAGAACAGCCCGAGGAAGTTTTACTCACGTTAAACATCTTTAAGAAATGCACCAAATCGCTTTTTTTAATAGAACTGTCTAGGAGGTGGTGAATTTATTTTCAAATTTAGTCAGCTCAAATCGGAGAGCTGTCTCGAGACGTCCTTGAATATCGAATTACTTTCAGGTGGTGAGTGTTTTCTCGTTATCATAGCGGAGACAATTTCCCGGATGTCGGGTCCACTCCAGATCGTCATGAATATAGCCTTAATCCCAGCACAGCTGACCGGCTAAGGGCACAGTCCAGACAAATTGAATTTTCTGATTTCTGGCCCGAGGCACGCCATCTGCCCGCTCATACTGTTTTCTTTTCGCAAAACCGTTATTGGATTCTGCTACCCTTTGCTAATAACTCAATTACAATAACGGACCGTCCAAGAAAACTCCAAAATCTTTCATTCGGTAATTAATGGTTGGGAAATAAATTACAGGAGGCGGTATGCGAAAAGTTCCTCGCACCACAAATCGATCTGAAATCTCTGGTGACTGTGCCACTGACGGTCCCCGATCACAATTCAGACTAGTCCACCTCTAGTTTAATTACTTTGGAAAACTTGGAACCAATTAATTCGGAAACTCTTCCGGGAAAGTATGCACCCAGGTTTTTATCGACTTGAAACTCTCCTCCAGACCCTGTTGTCTTATTACAAGAGTGGAGACCGCCGAATTTATTTAAACCATCTCTTGTCGATTGTGTTTTATAAATAATAGAACCGCATTTGAATGCAGGATCATTACGTCCTCGGGTAAATAAAAGCGAACAGAATAATTGTGTTACGAGAGTAATAACAGTAGAGAAATTCCAAGGACTCGCTCATGTCGAAATAGTTCTAATAAATATGACATACTTGATATTAATGAAGTCGGTTCGAGGAAAAACATGCCTTGCTAATAATATTCGATAAATGTGGTTAATTACGTTTTGTTTGCTTTTATAACGTGCCTACTTAAATATGTTATTGGCAGCGGAGGAATGATTCAAGATTAATAAAGCTTTACAGCAAAAACGTGCAGTTATTACTATGAGTCAATTCAAAATAGCAATCCTCTGAGTGGTCTTGTCAACTATGCCACTGCATCAAACGAACTTGGTAAAAATCACCATAAATCTCCACGTTTGGAAAGGAATCGGTATTAGAAACACGAAAAAGTAGAAAGGCAAATAGACTGACATTTGGATTTTTTAGATTATTTTATAAATCCATCTTTAGATTCATTCTCCTCTAGATTTTCCTTTAGAATTAATTGCTTTGAAAACTGTAGACTGTGCACAAAATTCGTCTATAGTTTTGTTGAAAATTCTTTCCCATTATTTTTTAGCATTATTTTTATACTTTTCTTTTCTAAAGTCGTCTCTACATCTAGCATCTGGACTCCCCTATAACCCACCTTTAGATTCTTCTATAAATTCTTCTCCAGATTCTTCTTTACAATTATTGTGTAGACTGTAGTCAAATAGTATATTACGTACCGCAAACTGTAAGTGCAATTTTTCTGGTCGAGAATGCAATATTGGGAAACCGAAGGTACCTAAGCGTTCGAGACCAAAAGACGAACTTACAGTTTGAGGTTAGTAAGCTATTTTTAGCAATACCTGCACAAATAAGAAAAAGTAAAACATTTTTCTGAATGTATTTTTATGAAAAATCAATAAACGTCAGATTGTTGTCAAATTAAAAATGTGTGTGACGTTCGTTTCGTGTTAGGGATACAAAACAAAAAAAACATCACTTTAAATCAGCATTTGTTGCAAAATCAACGCTTTAATACTGTTCTGAAGGTATTTCAAGTGAAAATAGAAAAATGGATGATATTGAAGAGGCTGCAAGGTTTGCTTCTGCATTATTTTTAATGGAACACGAATGGCATACGTTGGTATGTAATATTTACTTACAGACCACGGGCTGTAAGTAAAATATTATTGCACAGTAACCATGGAAACTTGCACCTGACTAAAAAGTGCCGCTTACAATGAAAGATATTTGTCAGTGAAAGATGACTTACAGAACAGGTATTGCTAAAATTATTTTATAAACACTTCTCCATTATTTTTTCTACCGAGTTTTTTACACTTTCCAAATTCTTTTTTAGATTATATTCTGCTCTTTTTTTTAATTTTATTATAGTTTTGTTTAGAATTTTTCTAAATTACTCTTTATCATTTTTTTTCGTACTCTTCTTTCTTTTGTAAAAATTCTTTCTACATTCTCTTTTAGATTCTACTCTGCGTCTTTTCAAAATTCTTCAATAGTTTCTATTGTTTTTGGGGTCAAATAGACTTTTACACCTTCTGCATAAGAAAAGCTTCTGTATTAGGTTGGACCCAGTGATAAAGATAGTGCCAAGAGTACCAATTTAAAGAGAAAATGAAAATTGACAGTTTTTGTCAAAGGTTTGAAATGTGCAGAAAGTTTACATTTCTGACTTATTTCACTCAAAAAATTCAAATACGCTTGTCTTTTTCAAGTTCGTATCGAAAATTGGATTTTTGAGATGTCATCGTTAATAACGAAGGATATGGATAGAAAATGACCCTTTGGAATGTTTTGGGCTATTTTCGAGTGTCTCAGAAAGCACTTCCCTTGGTAGAAAAAAATCAAAAGTATTCGTAGGTGATGCTCATTCGTGCTGAATTCAATTTTCAAAGCCATTTGTTTCCATCGCTTATTTTCAAACATCATTTACTACTACTACTAGCACTTCACAAATTCCCTTTTTGATGATCTCTGTTCATTACGAGCACAGTTTTCCGCAGTGCTTCAGGCATAACAAATTTAAAAAACAATTTTTCATTTATTACTAAGAGCGAGAAAGAAAGCAGGCACTAGTAGGCTGTAGAAAAATTTCCAAATAAATAACACAAAATTTCTTGTCAATCTTGTATCCTTCAGGATCCCTAAATAGTTATTGGATAGTAACGCTTGCAAAGAGCAGAATAAAGATAAAATCTACAATTTTTTACTTTGTAGAGATAAAACCAAAAAAAAAACGAAAAATTTCCGTTTTA